>JAJIBD010033666.1:0-62114 GCA_021461705.1 Cryptotis parvus | reverse complement strand
AGACATTTAGTGGGAAGTTTGTATCAGTTATTCTTTTCTCCCTGAAGAGTGTAGACTAAAATTATTTGAATTCTAATTTTTTATTTCCTCTTTGTTTCATAGCCGATCCTGGTAGGAAACAATGGCAGCACAAAGCTCAGTTACCTGCTTCAAGTGGGCAGCACTGGTCTACCCAGTGTCTTGTACAGTGGGTGTTTGTCTAACGTTGTCATTGCAATTTGTATTGCATTTCATGATGTGCACTGGTGTGCTTGGTAAGCATCCCAGGAGGAAAGAGGGCCTCACATCAATATCTCTGTTCCCAATAATGTACTATCTTATAGAATCACTTTCTGGGCTACCTCCTTTGGGATGCTGTAACCATTTAGAGTCTCTGGTTTTTTGGTGTTTTAACGGGGTTTGATTACTAAGGTAAGTGTATGCACCTGCTAAGGCATTCCTAATTATTTGATAATGGTGCAATCTTTCTCAATACAGCCGTTTTTGTGGTGTAAGCTACACTAATGAAGCACACTGAGAAACACATTCCCCAATGTTGTGGAAGCTTATTTAAATTAAATAAATTTGCAAAGGACTGAATTTTTACCACTGGCCTCAACAATTGTGCATCAGTATTTCCAGCCAGTAGGCATGCTGTCAGAATGAAGCCACTTTATATTACTTTTCTTTGAAGTATCTTTCCATAAAATAGGGCCATTTAAACTTTATCTTTCCAAATAGCTTCACATATCCCTTCCTTGACCTAACTCATCCTTAAGAATGAAGAACAAAGAGAAGCAAATATTCATTAAGGTATCTCTTTTGTTTACATAGCAAGTACTGATAAGTTCAGCTTTACCAGTGTTGATTTCCCCTCTTTTCCACCTGATTCTAACCATTTGCCACATGTGGTCTGTGGTGATTTAATAATAAAAATCATTGCTTATAGCATCTGCAAATTAGCACCTTGCATTGCAACCTCTCTGGAAACTTGCATGGGTTGCAATTGTAGTAAAGTCAGCATTGACACTATATTCAAGTGCTTCAAACTTTGTTGTTTTGGATTAAAAAAGAAGGATCAATGGGCAGATGGTTTCCAAATTACTGTTGGGAATGCTGTTAGCAAAATACAGCGTCTTATTTCTCGGGCACACACATTCATTTATTTGGGAAAGAAATAAGCACTGTCCTAAACTGATTCTTCTCTGTTCTTAGTCATTTGCTTTTACATCCAAAATATTTTGAGGAATCAGACCAGCTCACTAGTATTCAGAAAATATTTGCAGTGTACAGATGACACTTCCTTAATAGCAAAATTTTTGGATAACCAAGATATGTTTTTTAACAAGAGTATTACTTTGCTAAAGCCTACTGATGACCTGATAGTGAGATTTCAAACCATTTTACAAATGACAGTCATGGTGATGAGTGAGGGGTAAGGACATATATAAAGCTGAAATTGTTGCAAATAAGGGCAAAAGATCAATAAAGTGTTTAGGATCTAGCTTCAAAGTCGTCTTAGAGACATTATCAATGATGCAAGGGTTCAGATGCCTCGTATGCCACCATAGTAGTGGAGCTTGTACCCATATAGGCTTAGATTATGCTGTCCTTGTTGTATCACACTATCAAACACGGCAAGAGAATAAAGCAACTGGGGACTGGTAAGAGCAAAGCAGAGGCATAGTGGGAGGGTAGGGTAGTAACAGTGTACAACTTGCAGTGGCTGGCAAATCAGAAGGCTATGGGGCCTCCCAGATGATTCCTCAGTGTCCTAGAGTTCTGTTATTAATGTGGCTTGGGGCATGTACTGCTGATAATTACTGCTAGCTGGAATAATTAATAAGAATAATTGCTCGGCATGGAAAGGGAATGGGAAGCTCTGGGAGGAGGAAGAAGCAGGCTAGAGGAGCAAGAGACTCCCAAGCCATTTATACAGACAGGAAGTTCAGCAGCAGCATCCTGAGAATTGAAGAGCTGTCTGGATGCCAAGGGGCAAAGTTAAGAGACACATAAGTAAGGCTGGGTTCAATCATCTTACCTTGGAATGCAATGGATAAGAAGATATTATGTCCCGAGACTGGAGAGATCATACAGCTGGTAGGGTGGGCGCTCCTGCATGCAGCTGACCCAGATTGGATTCTGGGCATTCCATATGGTCTCAAGAGCACCACCAGGAGTAATTCCTGAGTGCAGAGCCAGGAGTAACCCCTGAGCATTGCTAGGTGTAGCCCCCTGAACAAAAACAAACCAAAAAAAAAAAAACATGTTTGGGCTTGTTGAAGCCTGATACTCTTTGAAAACAATAGGTGGGGCTCTATGGCTAGGGTGGGGGATTGGTGAAGGGAAATGAAATTGATCTAAAAGTATCAGAAAGGATCCGATATATCTGTGTATCTTCTATAAGCCAAAGAGTGACAGCAGGAGGGCAGCAAAAAAAAAAAAAAAAGAAAAAGAAAAGAAAAGCAAGCAGTGGGACCTCAGTAAGAGTTTGGGGAGAGTTTATCCCAGCTTGAAAGAAGCAAGGCATCCATTAGGAACAAGCATTGGTGTTGACAGTCTGTAAAATAACCACAATTTGAGGTAATAGGGTAAATTTTTCTCAACACTAGGAGAGTTGCCAACACTCCCAGATATTGTAACTTTTACATATTGCACTTAATATTCCCTGAAGGCAAGACAAGCATATGCTTGACGAAACATATAGAGGTGAGGAAACTGAAAGTGAAAACTTGTGTGAGCAGCATATGGAATCTGGCAAAAGTTCTGATAATGACATAAGAGCAAGCAGGCCAAGCTCATGGCTTGGTGTCCACTGTGACCCACTGCAGGAGATGGTGCCACATGCAATGTTGTGACACGAGATTAGAAATCCCAGAAAGGCAACAATGTCTATTCTAATTATTTTACCTAAAGGAATTGTACAGGAAAGGCAAAGGGAGCAAAAAAGGGGGTGGGATACACTTACCAAATTTTATATAATGTTCTATGTTAAGCATTGCATTTCAATATCCGCAGCTATGTAACATAAGTAACATTATTATCCTTTCTTTTATTATTGTTTTTGTGTTTTTAAAAAAAAAAAAAAAAAAAAAAAAAAAAAACAAAAAGATAGAAAAATAAAAAAAGAAAAATTAAATAAAATTAAATATAAAAAAAAATAATAAAAAAATGTTTTAAGGGGAAAAAAAAGGAGAGTGAAGTGAACCTACAATAAATAAGAGAAAAGGATACTACTAAATCAGTTCATGACAAGTGTGGTGGGAGGGCTTTTCAATGTCATGTTGCTGTCCAAAGTGAGGGGTAGATCTTGGTGGCTACCCCCCCTCATCAGGACTCATGTAAACTTGTCGTAGAAGTCCCTTTGGGTAAGGGGATTGCATGCCCAAGGACAGCTGTTGTTTCACCTTGCGTTGCCCTCTGTACTTGAGGGATTCTAGAGGATAGAATCCTGAGTGCTCAATGTTTTTCTTCCTTCTCTCTTTCCTTCCTTCTATCCCTCCTTCCTTCCTTTCATTATTTCCCTAATCCTTAGGTGAAAGGGAAGAATTTACTCTAAACTCTTGTTATTCCATCTAATTTGAGTATCTAGAAGGTCTAGCCTAATAATGCAGAGCTGATTAACAGAGAAAGTTGCCAGCAAGGTACAGCAGAAAGTTCGAGGGCTTTGGAGAGAAACACATGGGACTATGTTTGTGCTCTGCAGTGACCGGTGACAAGTTATTTTAAACAAGTTACTTACAACAACGTAAACAAGTACTTTAGATAAGTTACTTAAAATCTATATGATGTGGTGATTATACTTGTCAGGACTGGTGTCAAAACTAAAATAAAACATACCTAATTCATAGCCTGTTACAGAACAGGTGTTCAAGAATAAGAATGTTACCATCCTTACCCTTCCTATGCTTTTATCGTCTTGATCTTTTTTGTACAATCTCTCCCCCAGACTCTTTATACTTTAATAAGAAACAACCATAAGGTTTAAAAAGGAACACACAGCTATCTTGCTTTCCACTGAATGAAAATCAAGTCATTTCTCTTTCCTAGTTATAATTTCAGCAATTTTCCTCTTGATCCAACAGGGTGGTATGTTGGTCCATTCAACAAATATTTCAGAATGTCTTTTAGTGATAAGGAAGTATATCACTTCCATCATGGTTGGTGCCTTTAACTCTTTTCATACCAAGACCAAAATTGTGCAGATATCAGACACTGAGGTGTAGCTCTTGTCCCCCATCCTTCTGAAAGGCGGGTTGCATGGAAAACGGAGGCTGACCAACAGGAAACAGACTGGCTTACCAGGAAAGTAGTTTCCACATAGTAACATAGTTAATCTTTATGAAATGTCTAAGAGACAAAGATCACTCCGTGTTTGAAGTGTTGAAAATGAAAGCAGATGCTAGGGACTTTGTCTGGATCACAAACTTACTCAGTGTTTGGTACTTCCAAAGTCTGCTTTCTGACCTCACAGAAGGCAATAATACCAGCATCCTCTCACCTACATCCACAAGCACACAACTGTGTGTTACATCTCCCTTACCTCTTAGTTTTCTCTTCCATCACTTATTTTTCTTCTGAAGATCTTTGAGTTCATTATCATCCAATCTAAACCCTATTAAAATGTTTTGTTGGAAACAGAGGATGTTATGTATTGTTTCACAGTACCCTGAAGCTAAAATACCATGTTTCCTTTGTTTAGATTTTGGTCTAGGTAAATAATTCCTCTTATACTCCATAGACAATCCAAGAAGCCTATAAAAGCTTCTGAATTATCAAGACCAAATTCAGTGGAAAGGAAAGTACTGTCAATTTTCAAAAAGAGTCTTTTTTGTTTTAGAGGAGCTAGACTTGAATGGCCTCAAGCAATGCTCTGCCAGTACTTCGCCCTCCAAATCTAGCAAGGAAGGGGAGTTGAGTTCTCTCCTCCACCCCACGCTGCGATGCCTTAGGATATAATCCGCCCATGAATGGAGTTGCAGGACAATTTAAAATCCTTAGAGACGCAGTTTCAAATGTAATTTTTAAGTTGTTTACCTTAAACGTTACCTTAAACTTAAACCTTAAACTGTGAAATGTATCACAACGGTCCTCTTGGAACTCTGCCTCTTATACTCAATCTATGCTCATCTTCTAGAGATTGGGACCCATCTCTTCCAGGTGTGCTTAAAACAGCACTATTTCCCCAAAAGCTTCCAAATACAGCCAAAGTGTCCCTGTTCCAGAGTATCAAACAAATCTATCACAAAGGGCTGCTTTCAAACACCTCTCTAATCCACTGGGACATCGGAGAGCCCCACATTATTGGTTTATTGTCTTCCCACTCAGTCTTCTGGCTCAGACCAAATAGACTTTGCACCCTTTCCTTAGCTATAGGTCAATCTCTACCTTCGTTTGCTGACCTTGAGAACCAGCTCCATATTTAGGATAAAGTCTTTTAGGATAAAAATCAGAAAGAGAACCATGATATTTTCTAAGTATACTCACAAGGCTAAGAAAATATCTGTTATCCTTTCCATATTCTCTCAGTGCCGAGCAAAAGAGTAGGGTAATAAATATTCACACCCAATTAGAGATATTGAATAGATAAGTAATCTAAAACAAAGCAAAACAAAAAAATCCCTTCTAGGAACCACAGCTAGCAGTCATGAGGAACCCAGGATCAGGCCTACTGATGCAGGCCAGACCATTCAGACCCAGAGCTGGTGGTGCAGTGCTCAGGGCACTGAGCTTGGGGGTCATCAGTTGAAATGCTTGGGGAGCCATTGAGGCTATTTCTGGTACTGTTCTAGAGAACATGCAGGGCTAGGCCTCAAACTCATCAGCCATACACCAAAGAATTGACTTGATAGACATGGTTTGAGAAATGATCTGAGCACAAAGTTAAAGTTTTCTGTTCATAGTTCTATATCCTTGGAGCCAAATAGTGATCTTTTTCTGACCATTTGGGCTTCTTTTTTTTTTCTCCATTAAAATGGAAGTACTGGTCGAAAAAAACTGTGTTTCCATTTCTTTTCCTTCTTTAGAAATGGTGTCAGTGAAAAAATGAGAAGTTTAGCTACAAGATGGTTCCATGAAAGGTTATTCAATAACCTTTAATAACTGGCAACTTCAAATTTTAAGGCTCTCATTCTCCTTTTCCCTCTTCTTCCTCAGCCACTATCCCTTCCTAAGCACAAAAGGTACTTCCTACAAATTTCATATGTAGGGGAGAAATTTTCAAAAAAATAGGAGGTATTGTCTTGCAAACTTTCTTAATAATACCCAACATATAGACCCACAGGGATTTAGATCATTTGCAAATTACCCACTTAGAATTGGGAGGTGCTTGGCTTTCCCAAAGGTCAGTCCAACACGCGAACAGGTGAGTAAAAACAACAGAGAGGGCAAATAGCAAGCAAGAAAGTAGAGAATGTTGGCTGGGAAGCAGTACTTTGAGTCACAGATATTGTGCGTGAAAGGAAATAAGAGAGATGATTTTTTAAAAAGTTATATTTAAAAAAGAAAAACTGGGAAGAGCAGAAAGGTCAGGACCTCAGATGAGGAGCCCTAAAAATGGCAAGACTGTTACATGTGACCATCTCTGAAGGAATGCCGGCTAGGTCTGCACCATCTGGCCCTGTGTTTAGCAGGCAGCAGGCCTCTCAGTTGCAGTTTGAAGAGGTCTTATACCAATTTGTTAGGAGTGAGAAGTGTTTTGCTCTATCATTTCAGTGGGCACCACAGGGATTCTAAGCTGAGATGAGATCAGCTGTGTTGCTTTCTTCCAAACAAGGGCAGAAATGCCAGTTCCCTCATCACTTTGGTGGACCCAGCTAGTTAAGCTTTGAATCTCAGTGTTAGCTTCCATGCCCTTCCACATTCTCTTCTATCTGACGTCCACCTTCTGCGTTATAATGGTACTTACTACAAGTGTCATTCCATCCTTTAAATCACATCTTAGCTATTACCTTCTCTAGAAACTATCCGAGCACCAAGGTTCTGGGTGATTCTGACTTGCAGTAGCAATTCTACTGAACTAATTGTGCCTTATTATAACTGCATAGATCAACGCCAGCCTTGTATAACAGGCTCCACATCTCTGAAGAGGACTAAGTCATGTATGTGCCATGTTCTGACACATAGCATAGGGATCTCACCTTCAATTAGAACTTAAAATATGTTGGTGAAAATAATTTAAAAATACATATTCAGTCAGTATAGATGTAAAAAGAGTCAGAATTATTAATTCAGAGCTTTAGAGTCATCATTAACATGGACTCTGTTAATGAAGACATGACACAAGTTTGATTTTAAAGATCTTCACTTCTCCTTTTAGGAAACTTGCTTGAGAGGGCAACAATGTTCTGTTAAACCCCAAGTCTATAACATAAAACAATACTTCCATATAAATTAGTGTGTACATGCGTGTGTTATGTGTAAGAGAGAACTGTTACTTTCCCTTTTCCCTATCAGTTTGACATGCTACCTTTCTATACTCTATTCTTTTTTAAATGACAATTTAGATAACATGGCCACCATAGTGGTAACATCTGGGTGGTATTGATGTACCATGTTACCTCACCTTCACCACCACCAACAATGTGCCTAAGAACTTCCATCACTGTCTATCACTTTGTTAAATATAAGATATATCTACACTTGTAGAATCCCAAGAGTTGAGTGAAGAAATGTCTTTCTCCCTCCTTCATTACCTCCCTTCCTTTCCTTGATCAATTATTGCCACTACCATGAGATAATTATTTGATTAGAGCCTTGAATACAGTAGTTAATTAGGAAGAAGTTCTTCAGATTCATGATTAAAACTCTGGGAAGATGCAAGCCAAGCAGCTAAAATTCATGGTTGAAAACTTTGGTGCACACTCGGGAGGTAGGTGTGGCTGGATACCCACCCTGCCAAAGGCCTAGCAACCCACATCTATTCCCTACCACATGGGCCCAACTGCACTGATTCACTAGTATTCTCGCCAGAGATGCCAAACTTTGAATAATTTCAGGAACCCTGGTGCCTAAGATGAGAACTCTGGTGTCTTTTTGGAGCTGATATGGGCAGTGACGTCCTTGAACACTCCATTCGGGAAGCCCTTGCAGACACTTGCACCTTCCATATCTTTCTCCATGTCAGTTCATTGGCCCAGACCACAGATCCTGAAGTCTCTAGACTGGGTGGCCACACAACACCTCCTAAATCCTAGTGCTGAAATTCCAGTAAGAGCACACCAAATTAGATGGGAAAGTAATATAGAACTCAACAAAAACAATACCTCAGAAGACTCAACTAGTAACAAATAGCTATTTATTATTTATTTTATTATTGGAACTTGATAATCTAATCAATTTCAACTCCATAACTTCAACAGCTATGAATTTTGTCTACATTGAATTGAAATAAATTACAATTCTTTTAAAAGTTCTCAGCCTTAAAATAGTTTATATTTTCTTTCTTTGTTTTTAAATTTTATTATAAAACCGTGAGATATACAATTACATAGGTATTCATTATTGGGTCTCCGTCATACAGTGTTCCAGCACCCATCCCTCCACCAGTGCTCCATTCCCATGACCATTGTCCCCACACTCCCCTCCCCCTACCCCAGCCTGCCTGTATAGCAGGCACTTTTTCTTTCTCTCTTTCTCCAACTCTGTCTCTCTAATTTCTCTCTCTCTCTGTTCTCTTGCACATTGTGCTTTGCCCTACAGATATTTGTGATTTATGATGTAAGTCTCTATGTGTATATTCAATGGTGAGTTCTAGTCTGACATTATAATTCCCCATGCCCCATCAGCCTTCCCAGTTTGTTACAACTACAATGATTATTACCACAAGATCCTGGGAAGGAACTGGTCCCAAGCTTCATTATTATCTAAGACTGTCACGTGGCCACAGAGCGGCCATTTGCCAGTGCAGCTGTGGGTCTGGTCTGTCTCTTGTCTAGCTTGGCTGGTTGTGGTAGCCGCGGGCTCTCGTAGCCATGCCCGCTGGGACAAAAGAGGTGGAAGGATGGGGGAGAAGCCCAATCCCCGCTCCAGAACTGGCCAGTTCAGCCACCTTCCTCACCTTCCTCACCTTCCTCACCTTCCTCACCTTCCTCACCTTCCTAGGAGCTGTGTTGAACCCGGCCAGGGCCGAGCAAAAATAGTTTGCACTTTCATTGTGAGTTTATATTTTTATCAGCAACTATTTGGAGTTGGGGGGGGGAGGATAAAACTGTTTTGTAACAGTAGAATTTCCTCTCATAGGTGACATTCAAGGGAATATCTTTTACCCTTCTTCCCACTGTTCAAGTTTGTCTTGGAGGTGAGGAGTAAACTGATGAGTTGTCGGAAGGCAGTGAGCAAGCTCAGGTCAGTTCTACTTCTTTCCCAGGCTTCCCCTCTTTAAGTCTGCCTCATTTTGACTCATTCTTTTCTCTTTCCTGCAGCAGGAACCCAGTTCTCTTAACTCCCCACTCTATGATACTGTGATATCTGGGCAGACAACACACACATCATGGAAGGTACAGAACCCAAGAGTTTGAACTTAGTTTAGTGAATCAGAATTAACTATATTGAGAAGTTAGAGGTCAGAAAGCTACAAGGAAGGAATAGCATGAAGAGGGGACTTGTGAAGGGGGTTGGGACTGGGAAGCCAGTAATGAGATAGGAAAATCCATATGAATGGTGTGGCTAAAGAACAGATGGAATGCGCAATTACAGTCTTCTCCTTGGCCTCTTCCCTGGTGTTAAAAAAGTTATATGTCTGCGTGGGATAGAGGAAACATTTTTTTCGTTCGTCGTCTCATTCATTCATTCATTCATTCATTCATTCATTCATTCATTGATTCAGTCTCTCCTTCACTTTTGCAAGGATGGAATGGAACTCCTAGTTAGACACAGTCCCTGGTCTTATAGCTATCCTCAAATGAGAATGTCAGTATATAAACTTTGTCCATAAAATGTCAGAGATGTTCTGCTAGAGGACAACAGTACAAGATTTGGGGGTGGTGGGGGAAAGTGGTGTTGCAGAGGTAGAAAAGAAATGACTTACTTTCTAATTATTGGAAAATGAGTCTGTTTCTGCCAAATAAAAAAGATATGGAGATTCAGAGATTCCCATGCTCAAGAATTTAGCCAGAAGGAGAGAGACAGACACACAATGATCTCTCTCATATGTGGAATATATAGAAATATAGTGGAACAACAAACACCCAAAGACAATGGAAACAAGGAACATGAGAACTGATGGTCAGTAGGAAACATGCCACTTGAAGGGGCTGTGGAATAGAACTAGTTAGGGGGCAACACCTGTGTTGGAGGGAGGCATTCAACTGGGAGGAAGAGGTGGGACTGAAAGGTGGTAAAATGCGATGTATGAAAACGGGTTGGCAATGGTACTATGCAATATGTATGTATGTATATGCAAATATATGTGTATATGCACACAACATATATACACACAGATGTATATACACACAAATACACACACATATATTATATATATATATATAGTATGTATGTTTCTCTGCTCTGTATTTCTCCCATCTCTTTCTAATAATTATATCATGTAGTAATTTTCTTTTTCTATAAACATTCTTGACTTCTATTTCTAGCCAGAGTGATGTCACTCTGAGACTGTGTCTGGTGATACTGGGGGTACAATTCCAAGGCAAATCAGAAATGAAATGAGATCTCTTTAAGAAGAATGAGTTAGCGTGGTCCACATAATAAAATAGTTACAGCTTTGTGGGAGATATGTAAAGTGGTTTACATCGCTGAACTATCCCAGATGGTAAACATAAGGCAAGACTGTATCTTAAAATGGATGTAGAGCGGGTATGGTTACAAATGTATGGGGCGAGTCTAGCACATATGTGTGAAATAAACTTTTAAGAGCCTAGTGTTTTCTGGCCTCCTGGACTAGGAATGTTTATGATACCGTACAACACAAATGTATCTAAGATTTCCAACGTATTAAAGACAACAGAGTATCTAAAACCAGTAATACGTCAAAAGAAAATAGGATCATGGAAAAGAAAAAACAATTTCAAAACAGGGGAAAGTAAAGAACCGTTGGATTTGAAGCTGCGTGTGAAACATCATAAGTAAAAAATGAAGGAAATGAAACATCCAGATGAGAGGCAAATGAGAGGCTTCTCGAGCCCCCTCTAAGAATGGCAGAGCCAGGGTCCCCCGAGGGAAGGGGTGAGCTCAGTGCCATGTGGGAAATGCAATCCACGACACCGGAGATGCTCTCTGGTTAGGCCAATCACTCCAGGGTGAACTTTGGGTCGGACACAGCTCGGGCGGAAGAGGAAGGCAGGATGTATTCTAATGAGAATTCAATTAATTCAAGGAATCCCAGAAACCAGGTGTAAACTCTGCCGGATATTAAAAGATCCCTGAGAGGAGACTTAGAGTTTACCAGTGAGTCACATCAATTTGCAGAGAGCTGGCAAATTGGCAGCCTCCCCTGATGTAGCCCTGGTCTCCCCTGACGAGGCCAAGTAATTGCCATCTTTGGGCGCTAAGCAAGTGTGTCTGGAAGCCCCTCCCCAGAAGTGGGGAGACCCTGCTGTGTGCGGTTACCTGTGGGGATGTTCAGAAAGAGGCAGCCCCTCCCGAGAAGCTGGAAAGGACCCTGATGAAACAGTTCCCACCCGTTGCCCGGCTCAGCAGCAGGTCATGGTTTCCGGTGGGTGATGGTCGGGCTGAGATAAAATGATAAAATGATGCTGAGATAGAATGATGCTGGGCCTCAGAGCAGCAGGAGCTTAATACCAAAGGGGCAGAGGATGAAAACACAGCTGAAGAACAATGTCCTGCTGCAGAGAAGTGTTGAGTGGGGCCCCAGGGCCACTCTGAGGGCCTTTAAGGACTTTATGTCCGCATGATTAGCCAAGATGAAGGGGCCAGCTGCAAACTTTAATTTCCTGATGACACAAAGGAACCATGAACAATATATAGATAGGATTTGAATTTGTAATAAGCAATGGTCTAATCCACAGATAGTCCACTAGACCAAAAAAAGCTAAATAAAATAAAAAGCTTGTGACATTTCTCAGGTTCCCCCTTCAGACATGCTCTTAGAGTTTTGCTTCCACTCACTTGTCTTAGGAGAACCACTGAGTTTGTCTGTGGGAAAGAAGCAACTCACATTTGCTGTAGAACTATGATTTCTTCACACACCTGCTTTTGAGCAAGAAAACACACTGGAGTTGGTCAGGAGAATATTGCAGATAAACAGTTGTCTGCATTACTCCACTGTGAATATTTTGCTAAGCACCCACTGGCATTTATACTGTTTTAAGTGTTCAGTCAGGGAGAGGAGCTTTTTAAAAAATCGTCAATGCTTTCTTCATTCTTTATAGAAAAAAAACACTTGACTTATTTTTTTTAAAGTGTGGTTGTAGGAATCCACGTAACTGCTGGAAAAGATAAACTCAATCTCATGTTTGCTCCTCCCCTTTCAGCTCTAATCATCTTGAAGTGTTAAGGTGAATAATAAAACTGTTTAGGTCAACAGGAAGTGCCTTGTGAGGAGACAGACTTTAACAGCACAGGGAAAGCCTCAGGACAAAGGCGCCAGATGTTTTGACAGGGCACCTCTGAGCAAACAGAGTCTGGGAAAGATTTCAGTGATTCTCAGAACAGGGTCTTTTTGTCTTCCACACTGGAGAGATCCCAGAGCAAAAATTTCCCTATGCTGGAAAAAGATGTGATATTTGCTTATGTACCATCTATACTGCGAATAGAGAATGTTAATCTTATTAGTTAAGAAACCCTCCCACTGAGGACGTGTTTTCTTTGTGCTGGATCTTTGTCCGTGTTATTTCAGTCTTTTCATGAGGAGCCTTCAGAGCACACCATTATTCCCATTTTCACAGGTTAGAGTTTAGGGCTAAGAAACTCACTTTCCTTGTTCAAAACCAGCCTCACCGTTAAATGTCCCGGCTATAGTTGGGAATCTAGACTTGTGTTTCAGCCCCTTGAGATGACGAAAACCACAGGAAAGGCACTTGAAACACTGGGCTGGTTATTTCTCTATTATCAGGATCTGACATCACCCAGGCTGCTAAAAGCAAAACCTGATGCAGCAGGGTGGGTGGTGCACCGTGTGTGTGTGTGTGTGTGTGTGTGTGTGTGTGTGTGTGTGTGTTTTTTACTGCTCAACACACCCCCATTCCTCCCATCCCATGAAACAGAACAACTTAGCTTCTCCAGTCACCGTTTTCAATCTGGACTTCTTTAAAACGTTGACAAAGTGTATGGCTTGAGGGAAGGAACAAGATGAGTGCTTTCAGTCCTGAAAGAAAAGTCCTCAGAGAAGCTCTCACAGCTGGTTTCGCTTCTTCCCTTCTACAAACAAAAAGGAAGGAGCACAATGTATTTGTTGGAGAAAAAAAATCCTATGTGGTATGTACACATGAGTGAGTCGGTCTTCAGAAGCTGTGGTCAGATTTAGACCCTCAGAACTGCTCTCCTGTTCCCCTTTTGGAAATTAAGCGACCTCATCACTGACTGAAGGCTCACCAGCTGCCACTACTGAGAGTGTGTGGCCTCTGGGCACAGCTGTGAGAGGCTGGACCCTGCTCCAGAGAATATGTCAGCACCCAACTGCCTAGGCAGTGACAGTGAGGGGGCTGGGTGGGGTTTAAGACCCAGCGGAGCCCGTTCCCACTTGTTCTCCCCACACTGAGTGCTGCTGTTTGGGGGAAGAGTTCTGCCTGTCTTCAGCTACTCCTGTTTTCTGTCCCCTCATAGTTCCTCAGTACTCTGTCAGAGCATGAGACTTGTTCCAATTACTGGGGAAAATATTAGGGGAGGGGCTACCCACCAGCTCAATTTTCTGACCCATAATGTTCCTCAGAAAGTGGTCAGGAAATAGCAGAAAGTGGAGGGAGGCTGCCCCAGGCTGGGCTGCTGAAGTCCTGTTCCCTGCCACCATCCTTCCCACTAGGACAATTGAGCTAATTAATGGGACCAAGAACAGTTGAGCAGCTGATGGGTGCCAAGAAAGTGTTGGGGTCCAAGACAAATGGTTTGGCTCATATTCTTAAACAGCTTAAGTTTCAGTTTTGAAAATTACTTCAGTTTTACTTAAATCATTTTCTGTGCCAGGCAACCAATTTTGAAAACGGCTGCATAACAAAGCCACCCCATCTGCAATGAATAGTCTCCATTTTATTTGACCTGTATGGGATGGGGGTGGGGCTGCTCACAGCTTTCCCAAGGAGGCTTCCTTGAAGGAGAGAGAACACATCTGTGAATGACTACTTTGGTTCGCACTGGTAAAAAAAAGAACAGAGTAATCAAGTTAAAACTGCATTCAATTTCCTCCTCTGAAGAATGTGTCACTAAGTGAATTGAAATGTTGGTTTTTTATCTGAAGATTTGTGGTAACTTGGGTGCTTCATTTCAACAGAAGTAGATGACCCTGCATTACTGAAAAAAAGCAGAGAATGTTGTAAGATTTTTAGAGTAATAATTCGTATCTTTTTTAGGTAAGTACTTTAATCACTGTACTTTAATCACTGAGATAATATTGTTCACTGTGTGGAAACAGCCCAGTAAGATATATCTAGTTTGAATCCTACCCTGCAACTTAGTAGCTTTATTTTTCTTTAAATCTAACACAACAATTTACTTTTGTTTACTCAAAATATTTCATAAGTATTTGTATATCTTAATATTTATTTTGTGTTGCAACATCGCGATATACATTAGTGCTAATACTAATGTTTCAGACATGCAGTGTTACTGTACCACACCCACCAAGAGCATTGACTCTCCCTCCATCTCTCTCTAGGTACCTTGCCTTGTTGGCTTTTTGATCCAAATGTGCTCACAAGTTCCTTACTTGGCAAATAAGATACTCATAACACACCTACCTGATTAGGCTATTCTGAGGAATCAAGAATATGATAAATGTATTATGTGCTCAGCCAGTTGAGTGTTTCATAATGATTTGTTTCAATAAATAAGTCCTTGTTCAGATAACACCTGCCTCAGATAAATGTAAGATTAAATATGCCAGTGTATGTATGATCGCCCGCACATGGAAGGTAATTATAATTATTGTTACTCTTCCACACCCTTCAGTACCATGGTTTGTTAAAAAATTCTAAGAATATATTGACATTTACTTGCATTACTTTAGCTCATTTTGTTAAATTACCTTGTGAGTTTTAGTATCTATCAACCCACCACAGACTCACAGACATGGGGCAGAGCTGCTACTGGCTCTCCCTGTGCCCTGCCGCTCACGAGATGCCTGGGAGGGATGGCAGGTTCTAGCCCTGGCCCGCCACCCCAGCAGAGCCTTTCAACAAGCCAGACGACCCCCCCACTCCATGAGGCCTCCATTTTCCACATCCGGACTCCCCCTTGTCAGAACTCCACCCAGCAGAATGGCCTATCACAGCCCGGCTCATCAAATTTCACCCTGCAGCAGTCTTTTTAAATCCGGCTGAGATATGCTGATCCAGAGACTCACAGACATGGGGCAGAGCTGCTATTGGCTCTCCCTGTGCCCAGCCACTCACGAGGCGCCCGGGAGGGATGGCGGGTTCTAGCCCTGGCCCGCCACCCCATCAGAGCCTCGCAACAAGCCAGACGACCCCCTACTCCATGAGGGCCTCCATTTTCCACATCCGGACTCCCTCTCCTCAGAACTCCACCCAGCAGACCGGCCTGTCACAGCCGGGCTCGCAGCAAGCCGCCGTGCGGTTCATCAATAAATGCTGGGCACTGGTGGAGGGACGGGTGCTGAAACACTGTATGACCAAAACCCAAGCATGAACTTTTTAATTGTATATCTTTTTTATTTGTATATCTCACGGTGGTATAATAAAATACTTTAAAAAAAAAAAAAAAAAAGAAATGCTGGATTTAGAGATGACTACACAAGAATGCTACCCACACGGCAGAGCCTGGCAAGCTACCCGTGTCGTATTTGATATGCCAAATACCAGTAACAATTATAGACCTCATTCCCATGACCTGATGGAATGGTTTGAGGCTTTTATGTTCCTGGAGCAAGCAGGAGCCCTTGGGCTCTACTAGCATGAGACAGGACATATGGAGATGTTACTGGTGCCCGCTTGAGCAAATCGATGATGAACGGGAAGACAGTGATACAGTGATCAACCTACCACTTTGGACCCATTTTATCTCCTGAAGAAGTCACATTTCAGTTCATACATAGCAAACCAACAAATTTAACCACCAATTCCGCACTAAGCCACCATATTGAGGTGCTTGTGTGAGTATCAGGCTCTCAGGAATCCCAAGTGATCCAGGAAGCTTCATAGGTCTGAGACTTCATATGTCTGTTTTAGGGCCAAAAAAAAAAAAAAAGACTCCTTGACTTGTTCCTCAAGTCTCAGAAATCTCTTATAGCAAAGTGTATATCTACAGGGCAGCAAGATGATTTATAATAGTCCTTATATATTCCAAGTTATGGGGATAAGAAGGAGGCACTAAATGCCAAGATTTTAAAGACAGTGTCTCACAGAAATGACCATAAATAGCAGCTCAGGAGGCCACTTACATGAAGTTAGACCCGTTTAGGACTAGGGGCTATTACAGTGTGAGCTTATCATAACTTGATTCAAGTGCAATAAGCGAGAAGTGGGGAAGATGACCAGTCAGTGTAAAAAACCAAGCGGAGATCAGATAACCACATTAAAAAGATTAAAATGACCAGCCTGCTATAAATGCCTGCTAAAATCCTAAAAAGGAGTCTGGAGAGACCCATAAAATCATAACTAAGAAAGTAAGGGAGCCCTGAAGCTTTAACCAGATGTTCGTGTGATATGAATGACTATGTTAGTAAATTTTCATCCTAGCAATGCAGCTTGGTATTGATCTCTTCGCTTTTATTAGTCAGTGCTGCTACGAGATTAAATATTGTCTGGAAGGAAATACAGGCTTCCCTCTCTGGAAGGCTCGTCTCAGTAACCCAGTGTTTGTTATCGCAAAGCGCATGAGGGAGTTTATAATGAATTGCACAACAGAGCAGAAGCTGGAGTCTATAAAAAGAGTTATAGAAGGGGTAGCCTTATAGAGAATAACCTCATTTGGGAAGCAAGTATTGTGTACTGTTCTGAGTGGGAAACCTATAGAGAGCTGTCTGAAACTGAAATAGACATGAGTATTTATGACCAGGAGCACGAATTGCAATATACAGTGCTAAACACTTAATCTATGGTTAGATTTTACTCCAGACCCAAGCTGAAGTCAGCAGAATTAAATCTTCAAGTGTATTTCAGCAGCCTTAAATCCTTCTGATACTGTTAGCAGTGGCAGGGTTCCAAAATGCATTCTGTTAATAAGACAGTAAAGTATAAAATCGAGTTATCTCCTTCAAGGAGAAAAACACAGAATAAAGGAAACGAGTCTTGTAAAATTACATTCCCTGCATTCAGGCCTTTTCTACCTGAGTTCCTTTCAATTTACTCTTTTACTACCAGACCATTTTCCTTGACAAATAACAGAAAAAGAAATCATCTACCGCTTAAAAAAAAAAAGTCCGCATCAGGAAAGGCATCCTTGGAAAAAGGTTAGGATTTCCCCTTTTATTCTTATAGGTCAGGGGAGGTTAAGATTATGCCAATCAACATAATATACTGTATAAAGTCTCCCCAGACTAGAAAAAATAATTTAGTGTGTTGTTTTTTTTTCTTTCTTATTTTTTATAATTTTTGGTTTTCCTGCAGGTAAACGAAATGTCACATGCATAGGGGTATTAGTTAAGTTCTTAAGGCAACTTCATTCATTTTCATAGGAACTATATCAAAAGTTTAAGTTATAAAGAGGGAAACATGGGAAGGAAGGAAGGAAGGAAGGAGGGAGGGAAGGAGGGAAGGAAGGAAGGAGGGAGGGAGGGGGGGAGGGAGGAGGAAAGAAGGAGGGAAGGAAGGATGGATGACGAGGGAAAGAGGAAAAGCAGGAATGTTCAATTTTTTGACCATATAACATTGACCTGAAGCTTTACACTTATTCAAAATTACTTTGCTAAATCAAAGTGAAGCCTACATTTCCTCCCCTATGTCTATTCTTACAGCCTAGAGTTTCTGCACATATGGGATATGTGCAGAAGGGACCACCCTCACTCTCAGATCCCCACAGGGCACCTTGAGCGAGTTAAGTAATGAATTTTAACCTTAATTCTGAATTTCTTTGCTCTCATGAGTTTTAGTCAAACTCCTCGATCCATCAATATGTATAACTGTTGGCAATTTCACGTTCTTTAGGCAAATTTTTTTTTGCCTGTCCTGGACTTAGAAAAAGATAGGCTCTCCCTTGTGGCATGGAACTAATGTGATACAAGAAATTGAGCTGTAGCAATCCATTGGGCAGATAAAAAATACACAGAAATATAGATTTATATTCCAGTGGAAAACCATGTTATAGTTAGCTGAAAATTTAATATTGTGTATTATTGCTTCCATTTAAAGGTAGTCT
The DNA here is from genome assembly GCA_021461705.1 of Cryptotis parvus. Taxonomy (NCBI): domain Eukaryota; kingdom Metazoa; phylum Chordata; class Mammalia; order Eulipotyphla; family Soricidae; genus Cryptotis; species Cryptotis parvus. The sequence continues at coordinate 43,691 of JAJIBD010033666.1, read as the reverse complement.
GGATCTTTTTCATAGATGATTTTGGTTTGCATTTTTATACATTAAAATGTGAGGAAAATTCATATAGCATTTGCATACAATACCTGTATATTTGGATAGCATATACTTTCATGTTATAACAGACACATACTTCTCATTTTCATCATAATTACAAAATTGACAAAAACCTATAAGATAAAACATATACACAAACCTATAATGAGAACAGAGACTTATATGCCCTAAAAATGATATTTTTGGGGTTAAGTAAAATACATAAATATTTGAGATTTTCTTGGTTATCTGTCTGAAATGAAACTTGAAAAATTGTTTTCTCCACTTCAAATTCTGCTGGATGTTATAGAGTCCATCACATTCCAGGTATGACATCAAAGTTCTTGCCATAAGTCATAGTTTTCTATCCATTTTCTATTATCAATTAAATGTGATTTGGAAGATACTGTGGCTTTTAAAATGTTAATTTGTGAAACAATGTAATCTAAATAGAGTGTGAGAGATGCCCTATTTATTTATTTTTTTTGGTTTTTGGACCCACATTGGATGATCCGGTTTATTTCTGGCTCTGTGCTTAGGCATCCCTTTTGGAGGGATTTGGAAGACCATATATGGTGCCATATATGAATCCAGCATGTGCAAGAATGCCCTACCTCTTAGGCTATCCTAAGAGATGTCCTGTTTATAGTGACTCAGTCACAGATCATGGGTAACATCTGTAAATAGTCTTGCCTGAAAAAATCCTATCATAATAAGCTCCAGTTATTTGGGGCCAGAGCGATAGTCCAGCGGGTAGGGCATTTGCCTTGCATGTGGCCAGCCCGTGCCGGCCCAGGTTCTATTCCCGGCATCCCATATGGCACCCCCGAGCACGGCCAGGAGTAATTCCCGCGCAGAGCCAGGAGAAACCCCTGAGCATTGCCGGGTGTGACCCAAAAAGAAAAAAAAATGTTCCAATTACCTTTTTCATGCTGTTTTTTAGGTTCGGTTCCAAAATTTCTTTCTTCTTCTTTTCTTCTTTCTCCTCCTCCTCCTCCTCCTCCTCCTCCTCCTCCTCCTTCTCCTTCCTCCTTCCTCCTCTTCTCTTCTCCTTCTCCTTATCCTTCTCTCCTTCTTCTTCTCCTTCTTCTCCTCCTCCTCCTTCTCTTCCTCCTCTTCCTCCTCCTCCTCCTCCTTCTCCTCCTCCTCCTTATCCTTCTCCTCCTTCTCCTTCTCCTCCTTCTCCTTCTTTTTCTTCTCCTCCTCCTCCTCCTCTTTCTTCCTCCTCCTCCTTCTCCTCCCTCCTCCTTTCCTCCTCCTCCTCCTCCTCCTCCTTCTCCTCCTCCTCCTCCTCCTCCTCCTTTCCTCCTCCTCCTTTCCTCCTCCTTCTCCTCCTCCTCCTCCTCCTCCCTCCTCCTCCTCCTCCTCCTTTTTATTTCCTTTTTGGGGATGCTCGGGAGTTGCTCCTAGCTCTTCACTCAGGAATTACTCCTAGCATGTCCGGGGACCAAATGGAATTCTGGGGATCCAACCCAGGCTGGGTGTATTCAAGACAAATGCCCTATCCGCTGTATGATCATTCTGAGCCATCTAAAAAAGACTTTGTAAATCTTGCTTGTTGAAATAAATCCCACCCTTCCTAACTTCATGATTGTTATGGCTTTGATTCAGGTTATTGCTTTTTTGGGTCACACCCGGTGATGCTGCTCAGGGGTTAATCCTGGCTCTGCACTCAGGAATCACTCCTGGCGGTGCTCGGGTACCATATGGGATGCCGGAGATCGAACCCGGCTGGCACGGGCCGGCCGCGTGCATGGCAAATGCCCTACCAACTGGGCTATCGCTCCGGCCCCACTGTAACTGTCTTTTAAAAAGTTCGGATCACCTTTTATGTCCCCTAGGAAAGTACTGTCCACAAAAATGTCCTGCATTAATGCTCCTTGGATTCCATTGTTTTGCCAAAACCTGGGAATTAAATGCATCCCCAGGGAATAGGCTAAAGATGAAGGAGAAAAGAACAAAAACATTTAGATGAGATTAGAATTGAAGCACACACCTGGCCCCAAACCTTTCATAAAATGTGTATGTAAAACCAAATTAGGTTTAAGAGAATTGAGTCGTTTCCACTCTTCCGCCAGGTGGCCTCCAGAGACACTGTTAGACTTACAAGAAACAGGAAAAGGAAGACAAATGCTCCTCCTTATCCTGGTTTGATAATGCTTTCCTCCGTTCTTCCAATCCACATATTCAGCTTGACAAGGAAAATAATTTACAGTTGATTCTAGCTGCCTTCAGCTGTGGAGTTCTGTCTGTCACACCAGAGAGAGAAAAAAGAGACCTCTTTCAAGAACTGTACTGAGATGTGCAAATATGATTCTACTCTCATTTAAAGTAGTTTACATGGCTTTTCTTTGATCAGACACTAAAGTCTTGACAGATTTCTCCTCTTCATCTAGCTAGTCATTGTATTCCAGTGCCCTTTGGTAGTGTCATTATAACTTGCGCATTCTGCACAGGTAAGATCACATCTTAACTCGAGTTCACCCTACCCTCACCTTATTGCCTAATCTTGTTTTTCTACTCATCACAAGCCAAAGAGAGATGCTCTCAAATATTAGGGATTCATTTAGGCATTCAGTCAGTATGTTGCTGGCCCCAGGGATCTACACTTTAATTCTCTCAGGTGATTCTTATTTCATGTGACTGATTTATGTAGAACTACAAAGTAAAATAAAGACTAAGCATAATTTATATCTAGTTTTTAATATGAGGTAAGGATCATTAATAGTGGGGGAAAGCAGAAAATTATCCTAGATTTTGCATTTATGAAAAATTAATAATATGATTAAATTCACTTTAACCAAAAATTATCAAAATCACTGGACTACTTGACAGTGATTTTAAAAAAAAGAAGAAAATCTAGAGCACCTTTGTTTAAATAGCAAAAAATGAACCCAAAATATGACCATTCTGCCTCAGACAAAGGACCATTCATTCAGTTCAATTTCTCGATCTTATAAAAGCTCAAAAGAAATTTTGAGTAAAAAGCCATGGTCCTTGAGGGCAGCCTTCCTTTGTAAATCCTGCGCTTCAAACTCAGGTTAGAGGTCAGACAGATGCCAGTGATAACAGAACCTGAAGACACATGTAGGGCAGCCTCAGTGCCAAATATTCCAAAAGGTAAAGAAATCCTAGAAAGTTGTTGATTACTTTCTAAAAAGTAACTACTTTTTATTTTATTTTATTTTATTTTTGATTTTATATCATACCTGGCAATGCTCAGGGGTTACTCCTGGCTCTGCACTCAGGAATTACTCCTGGCGTTCCATATGGGAAGCTGGGGATTGAACCCAGGTCATCTGCTTGCAAGGCAAATGCCCTCCCTCTGTGCTATTGCTCTGGCCCTAGTAATTACTTTTTAAAGGAGTAATTAAAAACAGTCCCTACATACTTCTATTCTTACTTTAACATATTGCTTAAAGAATGTTATCCATTTGTCTATCCTTTCATTATATGGATTTTAATGTATTATAGTTTAGGTATTGTATTTACAATGACGCTGACATCTCTGAACTTGATCACAGCTACTTCACCTCACCACCACCAGGTACTCATGACCCTTCATCCATATCCGTGTCACTTCCAGTATTTACCAACTACTTATTTTTTTTGTTCAAATTTTATTACACCACTTTTAGACATACAATTGCAAGATGCTCATGTCGAAGTTTTGGTTCTACAGTGTTCCAACACCCATCCCTCCACCCGAACCCATTTCCCATCACCAGTGTCCCCACCTCCTCCCCCTCCCACACCTCAACTACTTGGTGGGTTCTGTATGTCATTTCTCTCCTCTCTATCTCCTCCCCGCCAAACTTTCCTACACATCGTAGAAAGCAGTACATTAAAGGACATAACTGTTTCCACTAGTTTGATGGACTGTGCTGCTGCAAGCATGACTTAGGGGACTCATGGTCAGCGTCCAGACAGCAAAAATGGTGGCTAATGTGGTAGGCGAGTCTCATCTGGCTGCTTCCTGGTCCCCCAGAGGTGATGGGCCCATTCCCAAAACCCATCTGTCCTCCTGGGGCCCCTGGTCAGCTGAGCCTGGGGAGAGCCGAGTTCCAGCTTCCCCAGCCGCATCTGAGACTCTGCATGCTACAAGTACTTATTAAGTGCCAGACACTGAGTCCTCAGGCTGCAATGTTGAGTAAGATACTTTTCTTATTTGTAATCTGGCAGGGATGGTGGTGGTAGAGATTGAGATCAAAAAACTAATTACACAAAGTTATTGTTTTATTTCTTTACCTGCTTTGTTTAGTTTTTGAGCCATATCCAATGGTGCTCAGGACTTACTCCTGGCTTTGAGCTCATGGATTACTCCTGACAGGCTTTATGGCCATACGGGATGTGGGAAATCGAACCCAGGTGGGCTGCATACAATACAGATGTTCTAACCCCTAAACTATTGCTCTGGCCCCTGATTTTCTTATCTTTAAACTAGCTTGTTTAAGTGTTACAGGAAATAATTATCTCCTGGCATACATTTCAAATTTAGGCTATGTACATTCCTTTTGTTTCAACATCTGTTCAATTGAGTTTTTTTGTTCTGGTCTGTTTTTCACTGGTGGGGAGACAGATGTTGGGTCATACCCAGCAGGTGAATAGGGGCTATTCCTGGCTCTGTATTCAGGAGTGCTCCCCTAGTGGTGCTCCAGGCAACCACATGTTCTACCAGGCGATCTAATCAAGGTCATGACCATCACAGCTGCATGCAAGGCAAGTGCCTTTCATTTTTGGTTTTTAGTCAGGTGTCTCACAGAAACCTTTCCATCACTACTGCTAAAGTGCAGGCAACGAATTGTAAAAGTGTTTCAAACAGTTTGGAAAAAATAGTATACAGGGAGAGATTTTGCCTTGCACGAGACTAACCTGGTTTTGATCCCCATTATCCCATATGGTTCTCAAGCATAGTCAGGAGTAATTCCTGAGTTCAGAACTAGCAGTAAGCTCTGAGCATTGCAGTGTGTGAACCCCCAAAAAATGTTTCAAGGATGAATGTTTCATGATTTGACTTAGGAGAGCAAGGGTATTTGTTTTTCATTTTCCCTTCAGATGACAGTCATTGGATCTGCAATTCATTGGAACCACAACTCTTCAAAGCCTTATTTAGTTCCCACCCAACAGATCCAGAAAGTGAATATCCCAGGTATCACTTGGATTTCTTTCCCCTTCCATGACTCACCTTTCATTGTCATGCATGAAAACACTTAAACTTTGTCCATTTACAAAGTCTCCCAAGATGGTTCTAGAGTTGATTTCTCTTTAGTTGACAGAGATCTTAGTTATGATTGTTAGGTCTGACAAATTCACTAGAATATTCCTTACCCCCACTCTTCAAAGACTCTTCTTCAACTTAGCCTTCTGAAATCACAAGATAGAATGAAATAGAAGTTTTGACTCCTAAACCTCCTGAATTTCAGCCCATTCCCATTCTGCCCAGTATAGTCACTCCCTTAACAGCTAACTGTATCAGTGAGCTCGTTCCTTTGGCTTTACTTCCTAAACAAGAAAAATTCAGTAACAAATTGCATTTTATAGCTATAAAATATAAGACTTTTAGCCCAGTGGTGCTGCACAGTGCCCTGAAAAAGCCCACTTTTTTTTTCAGCATATTGAACAAGTTTATTTAATTTTTTTTAACATTTTATTATACCACCGTGAGATATACAATTACAATGTTGTTCACGCTTGGGGTTTCGGTCACATGGTGTTCCAGCACCCCGCCCCTCCACCAGTGCCCCTCAGCCACCACCCATGTCCCCAATTCCCTCCCTCCCACATCCTGCCTAAATGGCAGGTTCTTTATCTCTTCTCCTCTCCTCTCTCTCTCCTCCTTCTCCCACACATTGTGGGTTGCACTACGGTACACTTAGAAGCCATCATTTGCATTTTTGTCTGTATTTAATGCTCAGTTCTATGTTAGTATCAGAACTTTAGACATTTATTCACTCATGTTCCTTTCTCTATCTAAACCAACCTCTGACTCCCACACGCTTGTGGTAATTTCCACTTTTGGTAAGATCACCTAGTATATTTATGTCATGCAAATAAATGCAGTCATTCTATGTCTCTCTCTTTCCTTCCTGACTAATTTCACTCAACATGATTCTTTCCATATCCATCCATTTATAGCAAAATTTCATAACTTCATTTTTTTCTGACAGCTGCATAGTATTCCATTATGTAGATGTACCACAGTTTCTTTATCCAGTCATCAGTTCTCGGGCATACTGGTTGTTTCCAGGTTTTGGCTATTGTGAACAGTGCTGCTATGAAAATAAAAGTGCGGATTGTGTTTCCGCTGTGCTGTTTTGGCTTTCCAGGGTATATTCCCAGGAGCGGTATGGCTGGGTCAAAGGGGAGCTCAATTTCTAGTCTTTGGAGGAATGTCCATATTGTTTTCCAGAAAAAAAGCCCACTTTTATAGTTTAGTAAGATGTTAGTAGTTCTCAGAAAAAAAATCCCAAGTAATTGTTTAATAGTTGCACTGCTGGTACACAAATCACTCCACTGTGTTTCAAGGTCCCTCCACTCTTCCCTCGTCCTTTTCCCTCTGAACCTTTTTTTCCAAAGAGGCTGAACCAAGTGTCAGTCCCACCCAGTGAATGAGATTTCCTTTCTCACCACATTCCTGCCAGAACCAATTGTTTTGGTCTTTTTGATGTAGACCATTCTTGCTGATGTGAGATGACATCTCTTTGTCATTTTGACTAGTATTTTCTGAAATTACAGATGAAATGATTAAAGTCTCTTTCTTTTTAAAAAAAGACTAATTTGGGCTTCTTTTTGTACAACATGTATGATTAATCCTGGGAACATGGTTCTGGCTTTGTAGAGTGTTAATTGTGGCAGTGATGAGACAGTCCAGGCTACAAGAGAAAGGATGAGGAAAACGGGGACCTAATAAAAACAATAACACTCAAAACATCATGAATAATTATTGGTGCTAAGCCCTTTTTATTACCTGTTATTCATAGTAATTCCTAAAGAAATAATAATTGTAACTAGCTCTGCCTCTCCTATTGAGTAGCAGTGGTTCATATTTTCCATTATTTAAGAAATGGACTTTCCTGGGTGTCCTTAGTAGGTCCTATGGTCTCCAGTTGAGTAACACTGGCGAAAACTTCCCTGGATAAATTTCCATTTATTTCTCGCTTCAACAGACTCAATGGATAAAATGGGTCCTGGTTTTACTAAGCCCATTGGCCACAGTTAGCCTTAGCTTCTGCAGTTCCATTTTCTTCTGGACTCTTCTTACTATACGATACTACCCCTATACGATGCTCATTCATTTTGTTTTAATTTTATTTATTTATTTTTCCTGAATTACAATAAGAGAAACAGTTACAAAGTTTTTCATGATTGATTTTCAGTCATGCAATGTCCCATCATCCATCTCTCCACCATTATATTTTCATATAAATATATATTGCTTCTCAGCCTTTTGGCTAAGATCAAGTGTAGTGTATGTGTAATAAATATATATATTATATACCTATATATAATATATATTTTATATATAATATACATTCATATATTATATATTCATATATATTATATATATGAATATATATTATATACATGAATATGCATATTTTATATATATTCAATGCACATTGAATCTGTATAATGCTTTGGGGGAGCATTGCCATTTTGACAATGTTAATCCTCCTGATTCATGAGCAGGGAATGTGTCTCCATTTTTTTGTGTCCTCTTTTATTTCTTGAAGTAGTTTTCTTTCTACAGGTCTTTAACCTCTCTACTGAAAAACCAGTGCACCAGCTGCATGCAAGGCAATTGCTTTACCCATTAAACTCTCTTTGGCCCCAGATACTATTCTGTTTTTCACCCTTACTCCTGCACCAAGTCAAAGAGGGGCCCGGAAACAAGACTCCTGCTTCCATGAGTGATATTCTAGGCCTAAAATAACTTTTACTATTCTGAGTGGCTTCTTTCATTATATTTTACTGATCCAGGTCTCCTCAGTGCTGACTGAGGAGTTAACCCTCCTGTATTATAGTTGCATAGCCTAAGCATGCATCTCTAATCCCCCTATTCTATAGCTTAGCATTCATGTATATGTTACTGTGCCTACATCAGTGGATAAAAATAATGACTTCTCATTAGTATTGTGAAATAAGTGAAATAGTGATACATGAAGTATATATTATATAAAATTACTTGAAAATTTGCTTTTCATTTCCTTCTACAACTTAAGGGAGATTTTAGTTTTTTGTATTTTCAGCCCACTAATATTTCACAATAAATAGAGAATTAGGTCTTTGAAAGAATGCACATAAAATGGTTGGCATGTTGTCATCAAGATTTACCCAATGTACCTATGGAGTAGAATTGAGTATCATGACACCCAACCTCAAACACATGATCGTTTAATCTTTCATAAAGGTGCAAAGAGGCCAAAATGGAGTAAGGAAAGCCTCTTCAACAAGTGGTGCTGGGAAAACTGGGCAGCTACATGTAAAAAAATGAATTTGGACCTATGTCTAACACCATGCACAAAAATCAGATCAAAATGGATTAAAGATCTCAATATCAGACTTGAATCCATAAAGTTCATTGAAGAAAATATAGAAAAAACCCTACATGACATTGAAGCTAAAGGCATCTTCAAAGGTGAAACACCACTAACAAAGCCACTAGAAGAAAAGATAAACATATGGGACTACATGAAACTATAAAGCTTCTGCAACTCAAAAGAAACAGTGACCAAGATACAAAAGCAGTCTACAGAATGGGAAAGAATATTCACCCAATACCCATCTGATAAGGGGGTAATATCTAGGATCTATCAGGCACTGATATAACTTTACAAGAAGAAAACAGCTAACCCCATCAAAAATGGGGAAAGAAATGAACAGAAACTTCAACAAGTAAGAAATTCAAATGACCAAAAGACATTTGAAAAATGCTAATCATCATTAATCATCAGAGAGATGCAAATCAAAAAACAATGAGATATCATTTTACACCAAAGAGACTGGCACATATCCAAAAGAGCAAGAACAAGTGCTGGCGTGGATGCAAAGAAAAGGGGACACTCCTCCATTGTTGGTGGGAGTGTCGACTGGTACAGCCTTTCTGGAAAACAATATGGACATTCCACCAAAGACTAGAAATTGAGCTCCCATTTGACCCAGCCATACCACTCCTGGGAAAATACCCTGGGAAGCCAAAAATATGCAGTGGAAACACCATTGCTACTTTTATGTTCATAGCATCACTATTCACAATAGCCAGAATCTGGAAACAACCAGAGTGTCCGAGAATAGATGACTGGATAAAGAAGCTTTGGTACATCTACAAAATGGAATACTATGCAGCTGTTAGGAAAAATGAAGATACAAAATTTGCCTATAAATGGATGGACATGGAGAGGGTCATGTTGAGTGAAATTAACCAGAAGGAGAGAGACAGATATAGGATGACTGCATTTATTTGCATGACATAAATATATATATATATATATATATATGTACATATTATGATACTAATATCCAAGGTCAGATGAAGCATGGATCAGGTGGTCTTGTCTAAGATGGAAATTATCACAAATGTGTGGGAATCAGAGGCTAGGTAAGATAGAGAATGGAATAGTGTGTTCCAATAATTGTCAAAAGTGCTAATATCAACCTAGAACTGAGCATTAAATACAGGCAAAAAGATACAAATGGCATCATTTTAATGTATGTATTGTAATCCACAATGTGGAAGGGAAGGAAAAGAGAAAGAGAGACAGAGAAAGAGAAAGAAATAAAGAACCTGCCTCCAGAGGCAGGCTAGGGGAGGGGGAGGGAACCGGAGACATTGGTGGTGGGAAATAGGCACTGGTGGAGGGATGGGTGTTGGAACACTGTATGACTGAAACACAAATATGAACATCTTATGAACATCTTTGTAATTTTATATCTCAAGAGGGTATAATAAAATATTAAAAAAAAGATTTACCTAATGTTCAGAACCCCATAGTTTGGGGAGGAACACTTGATTAATTATTGGACTTTCTAATTTTCTTTTACTTTATCTTAGTTATATGTCATTTAGAAGTTGCTTTGGAACTACAATGGGTGAAAATCACCCGCATCGTTGAGGATTATTGATATACCTAAAAAGTAGACTCTGTCATTCAAACTCTCTTTTGTAAGAATAAAACACACCAAATCCTTCATTACTTGATTAAAAGAAGGAAGTTAGATATGCTTCTACAATCTGATGTTCAATATTAATACATAAGATTCTATAAATATATATGGTATTGTGTATATACCATATACTGGTGTCTGATAGTACTGTAAATTCTTTTTTCATTTTCTCAATCTCATTAACTTCATTCTCAGTTGCTTCATTATTTTCAGAACTGTCTTCTGTAGCTGTATTTTTTTCTATCCCACTAATCTGTCAGCTGTTACAGTATTTTTAATTATATTTTTTCAATATTTCTTTCCTTGTCATTGCTTATTCTTAATTCACATGCATATATTATTTTTATGGTGAATCTCAAGAACGGCTGCATTCTATATGCAATGTACAGTTACCAAACTTTTTATAGTGTCTGCTTTCTTGTTTCTTGAATTACAGTTATTCTAGATGGCCCATGTTTGTACAAAGAGTCAAGAGGAAGAATTGAGAACCTTGGTAGGTTCTGGAAAGTTGTATCTCAATCAGTAATTGCTGTTGATAATCTAGTTGTTTGGATATTTTGTGCCTTTTTGTTTCAAATTACTATGCTGTGTAGCAGAATGCCCTCACAAAAATATTCAGAAGGTAAATCTTGAGTAACAAATTGACACTAAGGTCATAAGTACAATAAACCAACCCCCTTGTAACAAATGTTCTATCTCTCTGATGGTAATTCCCTCATGTCAGGTTTTCAGACCCAAAACCTGAATATTTCCTAACTCTTTTATTTTTTTACTCTAATTCATTTTTTAGGGGCAAATGCTGTTAGCATTCTATTCAAAATTAATTCACAATCAGGATTGGAGGGATAGCACAGAGGTTACGGCAGTTACTTGCATATGGCCGATTCTGGTCAGGAGTGCCAGGAGTGATCACTGAGCACAGACTAAACCCTGAGGACTGCTGGGTAGATGAGCAAACAAAGAGCTTGCTTATAAAATTAATTCAGAATAATTCTTTCTTCTACTCTGCCTATAAAAGCACATTCTGGTTTAATCATCAGTCAGTGTAATCTGAATTACTATAATTAATAACTAATAATTCCTTCTTTGTTTACAACTCCACTCAGCGTGATCCTTTTTAGGAATACAAGTGAACCTCACTGGTTCTCTGTTTAAGGATGGCTCCAATTTTATTTAAAATTCACACTAGGGGTCAAAGAGATGATAAAGCAGTTTAGATGCTTACTTTACATGTGACTAGTCTTGCTTCAATATCCAGCAGGACACAGTCCTCTGAACGCTGTCAATGCATCTGTGGATGTCTACCTGCCTAGGGTTTCAGCTAATCACTGTATCATAGGCTCTGAGCAGTGGTGCATTGCTGGGCCCTTGGGGAGTGCTGGCCAGTTGACTCATCAACAGGAGCAGTGTGGGGGGCCTCTGAGCACCACTTGGGAAGTCAGACTTCCCAAATTAAAGTTTAAGTTTTACAATGGTATATACTACATGGTGTGATCTGACAACTGCAAAACTTTCTTGAGAAAAAAAGGATTTTTTATTCTTCTTTTTCTTTTTCCTCCTCCAGTTCCTCCTTTATATAGCTTTCCCTTTATCTAATGTCATCTTTATTGTTTACAACACAAGCTGTAGAACACATAAAGTTAAGCACTTGCTAGTATCTACAACCATGGGTTTTTTTTTGGGCCCAACAACTTTGCACTCACCCATGACAGCAATATGTAAAATGTCGTCCTTGATTGCACTCACCTGCACTCCTTCTATTTAACGTACCCCAGGACCATGAACATGGCGCTCAAGGGCGTTTGTTCCATCCTATCTCCATCCCCACTATGTGTAGAAAATCCTATTCATCTCTAACTTTATGATTGTACTAACCCCTAAAAAAGTTTCCCTTTCATTGGCCTTTCCTTCCATTTATTCTCCAACCTACAGACAAAGTTGGGTTTCTAAATGTCAAATCAGAACTTATGTCCTGAATTTAACAACCCACTACTTTACTTGGATGTGCAGTATTACTAGACCTTTTGACTCTAGATCCCTTGGAAGTCTGACAATGTACATAAACTTTCCAGAAAAGTATAAGTATTGTATTTTACACTAAATTTCATGTAATTTACAGGTATTTTGAATTTTTCTAGGGAGTCATTAAGCCTCTTGAGGTTATATAACAAATTTTTTGACTGCAAGAGTCCACCAAAGTTCTTCAATTTCTATCTCATTCTGATTTACATCTTCATTTTCCATGATAACCATTATTTCCAGACTTAACTAAAAGTAAATATTTTATGGATCCTCATAAAGTTTACCTTTCCTTTTTCTTAGAGTAACCAATTAACAATTAGGTTCAATGCTATGTCACATTAAAGTTTTCTCCTAGAGTTATCAATTAATTGATGAGAGACATATATCATTTAAAATTTATATTCCAGGGCTGGAGCGATAGTCCAGCAGGTACGGTGTTTGTCTTGCATGCGGCCGATCCGGGTTCAATCCCGGCATCCCATATGGTCCTCTGAGCACTGACAGGAGTAATTCCTGAGTGCAGAGCCCGGAATAACCCCTGAGCATTGCCAGGTGTGACCCAAAACTAAATAAATGAATAAATAAGCAGAAAACTAAATAAATAAAATAAAATTTATATTCTAGTTCTGCTATAAATAGATGCTAATACAAATTAGTATTCAGTAAATATTTACTGAACAACTACATCAAAGGTTTAAAAAGAAGCCTGGATGGTAATTGCTATAAAATGTTTTAACCAACTAGTCTTCTTCCCTTCTTTATAATGAATTCTATGTTTGGGTTTCTTTTTCTCTTAATCCTCATTATTAAAACCATACCCAAAATTCACCAGAATTGTGAACAACTTTTCATATAAGCAGGAATAAGATTAAGAGAGTAAAAGTAAACTCAGAACAAAATCTGGGTTAAATCTCCCTTCTGTTGTGTAAATTTACAGCATTTTCTAAATCTCATTTTCTTTAACTATGAAACTTGTGAGAAAGACCTATAAAAACACATTTAAAAATGGGGAGAAGAAATGAACAGACAATTTTCAGAGGAGGACAAATAGATGGCCAGTAGACACATGAAGAAATGCTCAGTGTCAATTATCATTCGAGAAATCCAAATCAAGATGAAAATGAGATACCATCTTAGATCAGTGGGAATCGCACATATAACTAATAGTAGGAATCATCTATATTTGGCGGGGATTTGGTGAAAAAAGGAAGTCTCATCCACTGCTGGTGGGGATGTTGTCTGGTTCAACCCATATGGGGAGACAGTATGGAACCCTCAGTGAACTACCATTTAACCCAGCAGCTCCACTTTGGGGCATCTACCCTAGGACTTAAAAACATTCATTCAAAAGGATGTATGACAACATTATTCATTGCTGCACTTAGAGCAATACCTAAGATATGGAATCAACCTAGATGTCCAACAGATGAATGGATTATAAAGATGTGATAAATATACACAATGGGGTACTAACAAGGAATGAGGAAGTCATGTTATTTGCTGCAACATGTATGGACTGGAAGATACCATGCTGATTGAAGTAAGCCAGAAGAAGAATGAAAAACACAGGATTATTTCACTAATCTGTGGCATGCACAATACATGGGTGAGGGCATGTGCTGCAGTTAAGAGAGGATGTCTACATCATCCTTGACCACAGAGTTTAGAGTGGAGGACAGAGAATAAAAGATAAATAAATGGGGGAAGGAGGAAGAAGAGAAAGTGATGTAAGGGTTTAGGGCTTCAGTTACACTGGTGAAGTGGGAGAGTGGTATAATTACATATCCAAAAACAGACTCAACATCACTGACAACATGAGAGCCAAGCTGCAGTCATTGGAGTTTTGTAATGTGCCTGTCAAGGAGACAGTCAGGGAGAGGGTTGGGATGGGGACTGAGGCTGTGTGGTGGGGATGAAATACGGGAACACTGGTGGAGGAAAGTTGATACTGATTGTGGGATTGGTGAAATAGTATACTCCTAAAAACTCAACCATCAATAATTTTGTAAAAAATGTTGTAACAATTAATGAGGGAATATATTTAAATTATTCATAGAGCAGAGTTCATAGCTGAAAGATGTTTTTGGTAGTTAATAGTAATAATAAACTATCCTGAAATGTGTCATTTTCCCAACAAGATGAAAATGTATTTGAGTGTATATGAATAGGTAAGAGGAATAATGTTTAATTCATATGATAATACTCTATTAATTTAAGAATAATTATATATATTCATGTAAGAGGTTTCTTATTAGTAGATCATTTTCATCTCTTTAACCGCCTACTCAATGTTTCCCTATTATCTGGCTCTAATCTGTCTAGCGTTTTGACTTAACTGAAGTAGAGGTAGTTGAAGATCAAATCTTTGGCACTTAGAAAATTGCTTCATTCTATCAGGGAAATTTTAAGTACTTAAATGAATCACTATATAGACTAATTTTGAGCACCGTGTTTGATCAGTGATACAGTTTTGGTTGATAGCTCTGCTAATCCCAAAGGAACCTTAACAAAATATTTTAGAGGAGCACTTTAAAGGAGGAAAAGATTATGGGGGAAGGCAAGCTTGGAGGAAAAAATTAGCCTTAATAAGAATTCTTAGTAAGGTTTCTATTCATGAGACAAATTTATGAACTGTGAATCCTGTCAATGGAGTCTCTTTATCAGTTCTGACTAACTAAAATTCTGGAAAGATCTTTTCAACACCATGAAGAAATCTTTTAAAGAAAGTCTCAAATGTTTTTCTATAGGAGAAAATATATGAAGCAGTATACATTTAAAAGGAACTTCTCTCTTGAACTAACATTTGGCAGGATCATAGGCCAAATGATGTCATCTAGAATTTCTTCATCATCAGTCTTTCAAGCAAGAATGAAACTGAAACAGGAGTTGCTATTTTTCAGTTTGACGGTTTCAACAGGGATTCCTCAGCCCTTAAGTAGTTGCTGTTTTCTGCCCCATAACTTTCATGGGAGTGAACAGAATAGCACAAAGAACTCTGGCATTTGAAATGTTTCAAGAAAGACTTTCTGAAATACAACCTCCAATATGCATTTTCTCTCTTTGCAATAATCTTCATTGATTGCTCTTAATTTTCAGAATCATGAAAAGGTTTTAAATAATAGAGGTGGAATGGGAGAGGCACATAGAAATGGACATTCACAAGTTTGTTCAGACTGAGCCATTTGTTGGCTATAAGACAGCTTTCCAGAGGGTATTTTAAGACTGCAGGGAGTGCAGGGAGATTAGATCAGGGGAGGAGGAAGGGCCATCCAGGATAGCTGTGAATGCAGAAAACAACCCCTGCTACGAGAATGCCGAAGAATGTCCAGCTTCTGATAAGGTTTCCTATAGAAACTTAGGTCAGCTTTTCCTGTCTAAGGAATCAGCAGTTGGAATCTCTTTTTCCTTTTCTTTCTATTTCCTTTTCTTTATTTCCATCCTCCCTCCTTCCCTTTCTTCCTTCCTCCCCCTCTTTCCTTCCATTTTTCCTTCCTTCTTTTCTTTCTTTCTTCTGGATCAGATCATGCACTCTACCACTGAATATAGCCATTCAAGCAGCCCTTACTTTATGTGTTTATTTGCTTTCATTGATAGCATAAATTTTATGCTATCTCATATCAGTCACTATCCTACTAGTATTCTTTACCTCTTTATCCTATTGTCTTTTCATAGCCACCCATCTGTCTAAATTCTGGAAAATTCTATTTTCCTTCCCTGTGCATGTACAAAGGGAATTCACGACTGAATCAAACCATACCTGAACAGATACTGTGATCATCTTTGAATTTGCATCACATTATCTCCATCCTTTTTAGACTTTTACTAAAGAAGTGCTGACTTACTGAAAGTATAAACATTTCTAAGGGCAAACATCTCAGCATCTTGCTCCTGATTCCATACAATGAGCTACACTACTCACCCATCCCATTTCTCCCCCTCCCCACGGTTGGATAGAGAGAAGCTTTAACATCACATAGCTTCTCAAAGATTATTTTCTCAGCTCCTTCTTTTTAATTTATCCCTTTTGTGGTCTTTTTTTGATGAGCAAAATAGGCAAGTATTTCTACCATCTTAACATAAGCTTCCCTTCACTAATGAAGCATCTGTAAAGAACTATTTAGACGCATGGCTTTTTACCTTCTTGTACTTTCCCTTGCCAGTTAACCAAGTGGTTTTTAATGAAGTCTACTTCTGTCCCTTCCTAGCCGCAAAATCCAATGGCCAATTTTCAAGCCTTATTGTCTTGACCTAATTACTCTTCCCCCAATCATGAAATTCTTATTTCCCTCTCAATTTTTCAGCATGGTCTTTCTCAATTTCTTGTCTAGAAAACATTTTTATTGCCCATGGCCTAAATATCAGGTTCTTTTAAGAGAGGTGTTGGAATTTTTCTGCTTGTCTTTGGGCCCCCAGCAGTGCTCAAGGATTACTCCTGGCTGTGCTCCAAAATCACTCCGGGAGTGTTCTAGATCCCCGAGCACCACCAGGAGTAGTTCCTGAGTGCATAGCCAGGAGTAACCCCTGAGCATCGCCGGGTGTGACCTAAAAAGCAAAAAAAAAAAAAAAAAAAAAGATGCCAGGGATCATATCTGGGTCTGTCACATGCAAGGCAAGCACCCTAGCCATTACATATCTCTCTGACCTCTTGTTTTAAAAATTACATGTAAAGATAATATTTTCAATTTTGTCAATTGTTGTTCATGGACTTTAATCCAATTCTTTTATTTTTTGGTAAAAGCACAGTTTGAAGTTTTCAGGTTTTGTTTTAAGCATTGTCTATATTAAATTCTGATTTTCTTGTCATATAGTTTCTAATTTCATGCATGCATAGAAGAGTATTGTGTATACTAATGTGAACTATTGATATATTTTTCAGAAGTTTTAGCTTTCCAGCAAAATTAAGATAAAAAACACGATTTTCTGTATGCCTTTTGCCACCCCTACATGTTTCAACTCATCTAGTTTCAGTACTTCATTTTTTACCACCAGAGTGGTATATTTGTTGCCACTTACCAACTGCATTGATACATCATTGTCACTGAGAGTATACAGTTTACATTATGGCTAATTTTTAAATGTATATATATGGATATAATATAAGAATATGTTGAATATATATCACTTGATCACTTCTCTTGACATCCCGTTTTCATTGATGTGCTCGAGCGGGCACCAGTATAAGAATATATATAAAGAATATTATATATATTTATATATTCTTCTTGGTAATTTAGAGATAAATCCCTCCAATAGACCATATCCACATGGTAAACAAGCTCATTGAGGTTTGTAGGGAGTTCAAGATGCTGCTCTGTCTCACATTCATTGATTTAAAGAAAGCCTTTGATTCTCTTGAGACCAAAGTGGTCATTGAACCCCTAGCCAAACAGGGCCTTCAATACCAATACATCAAGATCCTTCGTGAGCTGTATTATGGATTCACCACCAGGATCTCACCATTCTACAAGGAAGTGATCATTGATGTCAAAAGAGGGGTTTGACAAGGTGATACCATTTCACCAAAACTCTTCAGCGCCAACCTCGAAAATGTCATGTGACAATTAGAATAGGAAGGAATGGGAGTTAAAATAGACGGTTGGCAACTACACCACCTCCACTTCGCTGATGACATTGTTCTAATAACATCAAATATTAGCCAAGCGGCACAAATGCTAGCTGACTTTGACCGAGGTATGGAAAGATAGGTCTACAACTGAATCTCAACTAAACAATGTTCATGAAAAATGAACTAGTGTCAGATGCCCCATTCACTCAATGGAAAAAAAATCTATGAATGCAGCATTTAAGTGTACCTAGGTAGAGAACTCAACATAATGAATGACCTAGCTCCTGAGCTGCACAGGAGGAAGAGAGCAGCTAGGGTCACCTTCAAAAGCATCTAAGAAATAGCTAAAAGGACAAAGAACCTCTGGCTTTGGGCACATATCTTCAACTCCACCCTTCTCCCTGCATTAACACATGCCTCAGAGCCCTGGGCCCTACGAAAGCAGAATACAAACACTATTCGGGTCTCCCAAAGAGGAATCAGAAGAGCTGTGCTTGGAATATCACGCCTCACTCAAGTGAAAGAAAGAATTTGTAGTTCTGACCTCTGTCGACAATCCAGAGTCAGGGACACTGTCTCGCTTGCCAAGGCATCGAAAATCAGATGAGCTGGACATGTAATGGGAATTGGAAACAACCACTGGACTAGAGCCATTACCAACTGGATACCACGGGATGTCAAAAGATCATGTGGCCACCCACCTACAAGATGGTCAGACTTCTTCGTCAAAACCATGAAAGAATGGTTTGCGGCTCTTTGTATTCCTGGAGCAAGCAGATGCCATTGGGCTACACTGGAACATAATAGTGTCAAATGGAAACATTACTGGCACCCACTCGAGCAAATTGACGAATAACAGGACGTTAAGTGATAAAATGATCATGTAATATATATTCTTATATATATTCTATATATACTTATATATGTTTATATATATAAGAATACATATATATTTAAGAATATATAAATTTAAGAATCACTTGATCACATGACATCCCGTTATTCGTCGATTTGCTCAAGCGGGTGCCAGTAATATTGCCATTTGACCCTATCATGTGCCAGTGTAGCCCAATGGCATCTGGTTGCTTCAGGAGTACAAAGAGCCTCAAACTGTTCGCTCAGGGTCTTGATGAAGAAGTCGACCATCTTGTAAGTGGGCAGCCACGTGATCTTTTGACATCCCGTGGGATCCAGTTGGTAACAGCTCTAGTCCAGCGGTCATCACCAAATCGGACATTACATGTCCAGCCCATCTGATTTTTGATGCCTTGACAAATGAGACAGCGTCCCTGACTCTGGAACAGCGACGGAAGTCAGAGCTCTGGATTCCTTCTTTCACTTGAGTGAGGCATGATATACCAACATCCACATACAAGGAAGAAGAGATGAGAAATTCTACATGGAACTGGAGGAGTTCTTTAGAAAAGATCACACCTTCTACAAGATC
Source organism: Cryptotis parvus (assembly GCA_021461705.1). Taxonomy (NCBI): domain Eukaryota; kingdom Metazoa; phylum Chordata; class Mammalia; order Eulipotyphla; family Soricidae; genus Cryptotis; species Cryptotis parvus. The sequence continues at coordinate 24,459 of JAJIBD010033666.1, read as the reverse complement.
ATAGTCGGTGATTTTAATGCCAAGATAGGACCGAGAAGATCGGCCGAAAAACTCCACATCGGGACCCATGGCCTAGAATGGAACGAACAGGGTGAGAGACTATCTGAGTTCATCATGTCCACCAAGAGCATTCATGGGAACGCAGCATGCAAGGGAGAGCCTCAGGTGAACAAATGCTAACATCCAGGCTTGCAAAGCAGTGCAGAGAAGCAATAAAGGAAGACCTAAAAGAGAGAAGAGCAGAAATACTGGAAGATGCAGCAGAAGCCCGGAAGAGCATTCGCAATGCCCGCCTGTCCTTCCCCATCTATAAGACCAAGATGACTGCCCTCCAACGTTCTGATGGATCTATCAAATCTTTCAGAAAGGCAGTGGAGAAGATTATCCATGACTTCTACTCATATCTCTTTGATAGCCACGTCCACAGGCTCACATACTAAATTCCACAGGATGGATATGTTGTTCCCAATGTTCTCCCTTCTGAAATCCGACATGCTATTTGGTCAGTAAAGAAGGGAACAGCACCAGGCCCAGACAAAGTCAGACCCGAACACCTGAAGAATCTGCCTTCAGTACTCATCAATACACTGGCTCAGCTCTTCACACACTACCTATCTGAATGCAAGGTGCCCTCCCAATGGAAAACCAGCAAGACAGTTCTACTGTTCAAGAAGAGAGACATCCACGACATTGGCAACTGTCGCCCCATCTGCTTGTTGCCTGTCATCTACAAGCTGTTCACTCGAGTCATCCTGAACAGGATTGGCAGAAAATTAGATGAAGGGCAACCATGCGAGCAAAGCTGGCTCCTGAAAAGGATTCAGCACAATCGACCATATCCACACAGTAACCAAGCTCATTGAAGTTTGTAGGGAGTTCAGGATGCCACTCTGTCTCACGTTCATTGATTTACAGAAAGCCTTTGATTCTGTGGAGACTGAAGCAGTCATCGAAGCCCTAGCCAAACAGGGTGTTCAAACCCAATACATCAAGATCCTTCGTGAGCTTTATTATGGATTCACCAACAGGATCTCACCATTCTACAAAGAAGTGATCATTGATGTCAAAAGAGGGGTTCGACAGGGTGATGCCATTTCACCAGATCTCTTCAGCGCCACCCTCGAGAACATCATGCGACAATTAGAATGGGAAGGAATGGGAGTGAAGATAGATGGTCGGCAGCTACACCACCTCCACTTCACTGATGACATCATTCTAATAACACTAAACATTAGCCAAGTGGCACAAATGCTGGCTGACTTAAACCGAGAATGTGGAATGATAGGTCTACAGCTGAATCTCAGCAAAACTATGTTCATGAAAAACATAGTTTTTCATGAACTGAGGTGGGAGGAGCAATGTTTGGGGAGTTAGTCTTTGATATCAGTATTTGAAAACAAATCCACCATAGTTTTTTTTTTTACTTTTTGGGTTACACCGGCAATGCTCAGGGGTTACTCCTGGCTCTTTGCTCAGGAATTACTGCTGGCGGTGCTTGGGGGACCATATGGGATGCCAGGGATCTAACCCAGGTTGACCACATGCAAGTCAAACCCTACCCACTGTGTTATCACTCCAGCCTCAACCACCATAGTTTTTATGCTCAAAAATTTATTTAGATGGAGTGTTTTTGATGCCTGAACAATTGAAAGAACTTCGTTTGTAGAATCATGTGATTCTGAAGCTTCCTTTGGAAAAAATATTTTCTTAAAATCTTCAATATTTTTATTGTTATGAGGGATTTAGTGGTCAGAGTGACAGTATAGGGGTAGGGCACTTGTTTTGCATGCAGCAAACCTGGATTCACTGCAGGCACCCCATGTGGTCCCAAAGCACCACAAGGAGTGATTCCTGATCACAGAGCCAGGAGTAAGCCCTGAGCACTGTGAAAACAAGCAAACACTCAAAAGGAGGTATTTAAGGTTTTAAGTAAAGTAAGCATAACTTGATTTTTTTTAAATGATTAACTTGAAAGACACCAAAGTGTAGAGTTGGCAGGATATTATACAAAGTACAACCTGTGGTGGTCACAATGCTAAAAATCATTAAAAAGTGAATTATTAACATGAAGGTTTTATTTCCTGATTTTTAAATCACATTTCTTTTTAAAACAAGTAAATCTTACTCTTATCAAAGTAATAATGCATATTTATTAAAAATAATAATCAGAATTTTTTTAATAAACTCACATAGTTTCATGTACTCACAGATAACATAAGCCAACTCTTAAAAATACTTGATTTTCTGCTCAGAGTCCAAAGTGGTAGAAACTGAAATGAGAAATTTATCTTACTCAGGAGAATAAATCTCTATAACTCAACCATATCTCTGTCATATATGAATCATCAACTTTTGAGATAAAGTTATGTTATGGGTGTGTGTGTGTGTGAAAAATATATACACACATATATATCTTCTTCGGTTTTTAATAACTATATATTTCTTTCTTTGCATACATATTTTATTTATAGGCACCCTACCTCTGATACAGTGCAGACTTAACTAGGAACAAATCAATTAAATCTACCAGTATTCTTTTTGTGCTATAATACCATTGATTCCAAAGAGCAAATTTGCCAAAATCTTTACCTTATTTTCTTCAAACCAGAAGCATCAGCTGGAAAAGGGAGTGAGGCAAACATTTGATCAAGATGACAAGCACCAGTGGATTCCTGCTGCTAGCTGAACACAAGCCTGATGACATGTATTTGGTGTCATTCTGATGTAGATTCTGACAGAGGCCAATTTATGGTCCAATTTATGTCTTGACTCTCATACGAAGGCCAAGCAAGCTATAAAATGTAATAAGAATTTCTTCAATCAATGTCCAGAGGAAAAACAAATCACTCAGTTACTGACACAATATTGCATCAACACTCTGGTAAAGTTCTCACAAGTGTGTGACATGCCCCCAAGCTACAAACAGCATGGAGACTGAGAAACACCCACCATAGCAACACCACACCATAATGGAGATGCTCCCTGACTTTACAGCTGTTAATAGCTCATCAGCATTCTTTTTCCTTTATTCTAACAGGACTCTTATTTGAAGGAAAAAAGGAAATGAAGATAAATCACTGAACTCCTATTCTGCTTCTGAGATTCCTATTTCAGAACAAATTCTGACCTTCTTGCTGTGAATTTCTCCTTCTCTTTTCTTTGTACCTCCTTCCCTTCCTACCAGCCCCTCTTTACTGAGAAAGTTATTTATTTGTCCCTTGGCAGATCTTTCTAACTCAGGCTCTTAGTGAGGTAATACAGATTAGTCCCTAATCACAGTTTCTCTCCATCCAGTCGTGGGATCCTACATTTTCCCTCTCTCTTCTTTTTAGATGTTTTCCAACCAGATGCATGCCGTTAAGCACCGTTACAAGTTGGTGCCTGGAAGGGTTTCAGAGACGAAAGGTGGAGAACAGGCCATCCATAACGTTTATTCTGTTTCTGATGTTTTCCTTCCAAGTTTTGCTTTAAGATGGTTACAGCACACTACATACACAATAAAGCTGTAGGAACACTATTATGCTCTATTTCAAATCTGATTTCATCTATGTGTGCTCTTATGACAGGGAGCCAGAATTATGTGTTTATTGGTACTGGACAAAATGGTTAACTAGAGGAACTCCATATTTGAAAATGTTTACCTTTCAAAATTGGTAGTTATAGGCAGGAAAAAAGTACACACTTTTAAAACGTTACGTTCCTTATTTTTATAAAAGAATAAGAGGAGAGTTAAGAGGATCACAAATGTTATCTGGAATGGGAACTGGACCAGTGAGGAGTTGTGGGAGCGTGTTCTGGGCCACACTGCAACTCTTCAATTTCATGGGATAGGTTATAATTATGTGTAATAGCTTGGGAAGGCCTGTCTGACTTATTCAGTGTGTAACTAAAGTTCAATACTATAGCCCATGAAAAAGTCATGCAGCAATTATCATCATTTGCAATACATCAATAGATTTCTTTAAAAAAATAAGGCTTTATTCTGTCAGGACTAATTTTTTCCAATTCACAGTTTAAGAAGAAATGGTTTTACACATTGATTGACTTTGCTTCCAAATCCTTCCTGGATATAATTAGTTCAAACTAAATGACCCCTTTTTGTCTTCTGAAAGAAATTCTATTGGGATCCTCAATTTATCAGAGAAAAATCAGGTTTCGTGGCATGAAAGCTAACACTATGTCATGAATTTTCTTTTTGTTTTTCCCAGGGGCCAGGGTGGTTACACCTGGTGATGCTCAGAGGTTACTCCCAACTGCGCACTCAAGGGATCACTCCTGCAGGAGACCATATTCTGAGGATTGATTCTGGGTTGGGTGCATGCAAAACAAGTGCCCTACCCTGTGTGCTATTACTCCAGCCCCTTTCAAGAACCCTTAAATATAATATTCAAAGGGAATAATTCATAATGGTAAAACAAATCATCATCATTTTTGAGTCTTGGAGATTTGGATTTTCTCTGGAGAATGTCCTGGTTCTATTTACCTTAAACGTGGATCCAGGATGAATGTGGCCTCCATTTGCCACCTCAAACTTCTCTGTTCTAAGTCTAAGGACTTGTAGGGCTACTGCATGTGAGTAGTTAGCTGTGTTTTTCACTGTTGTCTCAATCAGGCATATCCCTCTCTCGTCTGTCTTCTGCAGATGCCAGTATAGTGCTCTGGATAATGTGACTCTCAATATGTGGGGATTGCATTTCGAATTTGTCTCCATATTTATTTACGTTGAATAAATTTTAATGATAAGTAGACTTATGACTAAAGCCTTGAAAAAACAGGAAAGATTTACAGGAGAGATGATGAAATATTTATTACGCTATCACCATTAAATGCTATGACCTTGGTATTTTACTGCATATATATATATATATATATATATATATATATATATGTTATTTATTTTTTAAAAGTCTCTGGATTTTCTCTTTTTTAATTTTTTGCACCATTAAAAGTATTTTTTTAATTTTTAGCATTGTTTATTTTTTATTTATTTTGTTTTTGTGTAGGGTTTTCTTTTTTTTAAAAATTTTTTATTATATCACTGTGAAACATACAATTACAAAGGTGTTCATAATTGGTTCTTGGTAATACAGTATACCAGCACCCATCCCTCCACCAGTGCCCCATTTCCACCACCAATGTACCCCACCCCTCCCGCACACCCCCAGGCTGCCTCAATACAGGTACCCCAGTTTCCTCTCTTCTCTCTCTGTCTCTCTCTCTGTCTCTGCATCTCTCTCCCTCTTCTTTTTACACATTGTGGCTAGCCCTGCAGATATTTAGAGTTTATCACTTAAGTCTCTTTGTGTATATTCAATGGTGAGTTTTAATCTGCCATTACCATTTCCCATATTTAGTAAAACACAGGTATCTATTTATGTCCTATTAATGAATGCAGTCATTCTATATCTGTCCTTTTCCTTCTGACTAATTTCACTCAGCATGATAGTCTCCATGTTCATCCATTTGCAGGTAAATTTCATAATTTCATCTTTTCTGACAGCCGCATAGTATTCCATAGTGTAGATGAAACAGTTTTTTTAGCCAGTCCTCTGTTCTCGGGCATTTAGGTTGTTTCCAGATTCTAGCTATACTGAATAGCACAGAGATGAATAAAGAAGTACAGATAGTGTTTCTGCTATGTGTTTTTCGGTCTCTCGGGTATATTCCCAGGAGTGCTATGCTGGGTCAAATGGGAGCTCAATATCTAGTTTTCGGAGGAATGCCCATATTGTTTTCCAAAAGGGCTGGACCAGTCGGCACTCCCACCAACAATGGATCAGAGCCCCTTTTTCCCCACTTCCACGCCAGCACCAGTTGTCTTGCTGTTTTGGATGTGTGCCAGTCTCTGTGGTGTGAGATGGTACCTCATTGTTGTTTTAATTTGCATCTCCCTGATGATTAAAGATGAAGAGCACTTTTTCATATGCCTTTTGGCCATTCGAATTTCTTCTTTTTTGGAAGCTTCTGTTCATTTTTTCTCCCCCATTTTTTGATGGGGTTGGCTGATTTTTCTTGTGGAGTGCTACCAGTGCCTGATATATCCTGGATGTTAAGCCCTTGTCAGATGGGTATTGGGTGAATATCCTTTCCCACTCTGTGGATTGTCTTTGTATCTTGGTTACCGTTTCTTTTGAGGTGCAGAAGCTTTTCAATTTTATACAATCCCATTTGTTTATCTTTGCTTTCATTTGCTTGGTCAGTGGTGTGTCGGCTTTAAAGATACTTTTCGTTTCGATGTCGTAGAGCGTTTCTCCTATGTTTTCTTTGATGTACCTTATAGATTCATGTCTGATGTTGAGATCTAGAATCCATTTTGATCTGACTTTTGTGCATGGCGTTAGAAGGAGGTCTAAGTTCATTTTTTTTACACGTAGCTGCCCAGTTTTCCCAGCACCATTTGTTGAAGAGGCTTTCTTTGCTCCACTTAATATTTTTTTGCTCCTTTATCGAAGATTTAGTGGTTGTATATTTGAGAATGTGTTTCAGGATACTCAGTTCTATTCCATAGGTCTACGGGTCTGTCTCTATACCAATACCACACTGTCTTAATTACAACTGCTCTGTAGTAGAGCTTGAGGTTGGGGAAAGTGATACCTCCCATCTTCTTTTTCCCAAGGATTGCTTTAGCTATTCGTGGGGTTTTATTATTCCATACAAATTTCAGGAGTGTTGCATTAACAGTATTTTGAAAGATTTCAAAATGTAGCATGTGATAGGAATTATCTTTCATTATATAGATGATGAAATACCAAGTTGGTTATAGCCACCCCCAACATGCTTCAGTGCCTTGTCTTCATACTGAGCCTATCTCTAACAAATAATTGCAATATCTCATAGAATTATAATAGTTTTCTTGCTTTATCCGTTGGCCACTGAGGAGGAGATAATACAGAAAGTTTGGATTTGGGCCTCAGGAACCAAAGAGAAGTCAGAGAAAGAGGGTGAATATAACATTAAATTTAGATTTTCACAAACCAGAATTTCCTATACCAAGTCTATTAAACATATTAAACAACAACTAAGGAATAGTATTTTTTCTACTGCTACACCCCTAACAAATATTAAGTCAGATTTAGTAGATATAGATAAATAGATTAAAAGGACAATAGATTCCATTAAAATTGTACCCAGAGAAATGGTTTACTCGCTTAATTGGAAAGATGGCCAAGGGAGAAATTTACAGCTGAGCATTTCAATGATTCTAAACAAATGAATAAATGGTTCACTTATTTCATTTTAATGTCTGATCTGGTGGTACCCAAAAGTCTATTCAAAAGAATGTCCCATTGTATTACCTCTGGGGTTGCTTCTTTCTATCTTGCTCTGAATATATGTAGATATTTAAAATTCATGTCTGATGCAAAAACCATCTATACTGATCATGTTAAATGTCTAGGGTTCTACTTTGGAGCCTCAAAATTCTGACCCTCACCCCCAGAAGAACATGATCTGACTTTTAAGAAGTCTTGCCTGGGTTCAGAGAATGCCTCCTGAAACCAGAAGTTTTAAAAAATATTTTAATACAAAAGCATTTATTTGTGACTAAGCTATACTTAAAATGGAAGGGACCCTGATTTGGATTGCAAGCATATTTTCAGAACATGTTTATTGTGTCACAAATCAAAGAGTGTGCTTTCATATTCGTCATTTTATTTCATTTTTAATGAATTCTTCAAGAACGCACTGTGTGGGGAAAGGCTTGAGCTAAGAGGTTTATTGGGGTATAATTTACATACCCCAAACTTCACCTCATCTAGGTGTACTGTTCAGTGGTTTTTACTACATTTATTGTTCAGAAATTATCACCATATTCCAACCGGAGAATATTTCCTCCACCCTTGGAAAGACACCAATTTTCAGTGAGAGTGCATCTCCATTTCTGTTCCTCTCCCACAACTCTAGGCGAATAGGAATCTGCTATATTCATATGTTTGCTTACTTAAAAAAGACATTTAATATTAATTGATTCATGTAATTTGTGTTCTTTTCATTCATGCTTCATTCACATGGTTTAATGTTTTTGAGGTACATCCATATTGCTTTATCTGTATTTTATTTCTTTTTTATTACCAAATAGTATCATTTGTATGTCTGAACCATATTTTGTTTATTTTTCACTAGTTCATGTTGATTTGTATTATATACATTTTCATTTTTTAATAATCCTGCTTTGACCATTGGTGCAGAAACCTTTCCATAAATATAGCATCAGATTATTTTCAAGTGAATTTATAAAATATTACAAAGATAATGCAATATTATGGCAAAAAGTGTCTCATAAAACACCATTTTTTTTCTAATCACATAAGGGTATTACACAATTACAAGAGTTTCAAATTGGGCCGGGGCATAGCCCAGCGGGCTGCTTATGCTGGCCTGGGTTCGATACCGGCATCCCATATGGTCCCCGAGCCCAGGAGTAATTCTTGAGTGCAGAGCCAGGAGTAACCCCTGAGCATTGCCGGGTGTGACCCAAAAAGAAAAAAAAGAGTTTCAAATTGTTGAAAATGCTAATACCAAACTAGAACTGAGCATTAAATACAGGCAAAAAGATACACATGAGAAACTTCTAATGTATATACTGTAATCCACAATCTGGAAGGGAAGAAAAAAGAGAAAAAGATAGAGAGAAAGTGGAAGAAATAAAGAACCTGTAATGGAGGCAGGCTAGGGGAGGAGGGGAGGGAATCAGGGACGTTGGTGGTGGAAAATGAGCACTGGTGGAGGGATGGGTGCTGGAGCGCTGTATGACCGAAACCCAAATATGAACATCTTATGAATGTCTTTGTGGTTGTATATCTCACAGTGGTATAATAAAATACTTAAAAAAGTAAAATAGTTTCAAAATAATCAGTGACACCATTAATATCAGTGGTACCACTATCTACAGCCTTTATTAAGTACTTATGAATATTTTAGTGGGATGAACATACTTTATTACTGTAGAAAAATATTTCTGCAATTAATATGTATCTCTGTATCACTGTCTTCCCGTTCTTCATCGATTTGCTCGAGCGGGCCCCAGTAACATCTCCATATGTCCTTTCTCATGCTAGTAGAGTCCAAGGACACCTGCTTGCTCCAGGAACATAAAGAGCCTCAAACCATTCCGTCAGGTCATGGGAATGAGGTCTAAAATTGTTACTGGTATTTGGCATATCAAATACAACACGGGTAGCTTGCCAGGCTCTGCCATGCGGGTAGCATACTCTTGTAGTCATCTCTAAATCCAGCATTTATTGATGAACTGCGCGACCACAAGCAGCCGCTTGAGCCAGACTGTGATAGGCTGGTGTGCTGGGTGGAGTTCTGACTAGAGGGAAGTCTGGATGTGGAAAATGGAGGCTCTCATGGAGTTGGGTTCATCTGGCTTGTTGCAAGGCTCTGGTGGGGTGGCGGGCCAGGGCTAGAACCCGCCATCCCTCCTGGGCACCTCGTGAGCGGCTGGGCACAGGGAGAGCCAGTAGCAGCTCTGCCCCATGTCTGTGAGTCAATTAATATGTACTCACTGTAATATTTGTTTTTGTTTGGGAATGGCCACACCCATGAGTGTGCAGGATTTACTTCTAACTCTGTGTTTAGGGATCTTTCCTGGTAGGACTTGGGGGGCCATCTGAGTTTCAGGATTGAACCTTTGTCAGCTGCATGTAAGGCAAGTGTCTACTTGTTTTGTTTCTCTAGTCCATGCATTTACTTTTTTCCTTTAATTTTTTGTCAAAGTAATATTAGTTTACATGAATCTATGTTCTTTCAGGATACAATTTCACATTTCTTCAAGATATTAATTACATTTCACCCCCATGAACATGCCAGATCGATCCAACAAAGTTCATTGTTCCAGGTCTACAACAAGGCCATAGGATATATTATTAAATCTACACTATTCAATATGTTCTACATTCAAATGGTAAGAATACGTTAGTTAACAGACTAGATGAGTAGACAGAACTATCAATGCAGCTGTACAAATAGAAAGCTCTCCTAGATTATATAGAAACAATTATATTGGGGGGCCAGAGAGATAGTCCAGCCTGTAGGGGGTTTACCTTGCATGCAGCCAAATGGGGTTTGATTCTTGGGCATCCCATATGGTCCCCCCAGCACCGCAGGAAGTAATTCCTGAGTGTAGATCCAGGAGTAACCCCTGAGCATTGCCAGGTGTGACACAAAAATAAAAAGAAAAAAGGAACAATTACAGATTAGGTTCAAGTTGGTGACAGGAAAAGCTTTAAAAAAAGATGAAATTACAAAGCAGAAAATTTGTACTGATGGATGTAGGAGGATATAGAGGATAATTGTTAAAATTATTCTCAGCAAACAGTAGAATGGATACAGTGAAGGCATAAAGGTGAAAAAATGTTTGGACATATTTCCAATGGGCACACGAAGGGCAAAAGTGTAGCGCTGTGAGCATGAAAAATTACAGTGCTATGAGCAATGAAATCGAAGAAGTAAAAGTTAAGCCTTTTTTATTAGTCAAATTAAAATTAATAGTAGATATTCCATTCAAAGAAAAGTGCCTTTGCAATGTCCTAAGCAGGTCAGACAGAGATGGATCTGTTCTGAAGGAGCACGATGGCCACTGTCGGAAAATTTGTTATTGGCTGTATCGGTAGCAACATGAAGGGAAATTTGGGTGCTACTAGTTTGTTTGTCCAGGCAAAATTGAGACTGTTTTTTTGTGAGAAAGAATAAAAAATTTATGGTGTACTGACTGCCATTAAAAAAAGATGAAATTATGTCTTTTGGGAGAAAATGGATGGATCTTAAAATTATTTTGCTAAGTGAAATAAATAAGAAAATAAAAGATCATTACCTTATTTCACTCATACATGAAATATGAATAACTAAAGCAAATAAACAGGCAAAACAATTATCAAATTAATGCCTAGACTTGAAGAAAATTGTAATGATTAGGAGCAGGAAAGGGCAGGGTGGGAGTAGTGAGTAGAAAGGGCTTCTCAGAGGAGGGATGGCACCAGAATTTGGGTGCTGCTTGGGCTACATATACACAGCTAATCCTCTGAAGTCCCATGGTATTGTAATTCAGTGATAAATCACTATTAATAATAATGAAAGAATACATAAAAAGAAAGGTACTGTCAAAATAAACTGAAAAGTCACACCAAGTTGTGTCAGTGTGGCGCATATGCTGATGGAGCCCATGTGTTGCTTGAGTCCACGTGGCAACATGCAGTGCCCAAGTTCGTGTCTCCTGCATCTCCTCTCTTGAGATGTATACTCTCTCCTCTTTCTCCCTCTTGCCCTTTCTCTCCTCCTTACCCTTCCTAAAACCCTCCATAATAACTGTTTTACTTAACGAAAAGTTTTGTCACTGCAAAATTTCATCATAATGAGTGAAAAAGACAAATCATACAGAGAAAAACTAGAACATACACCAATAACACCAAAAATTTTCAATAAGAATCAGTTCAATATCAAAAGTCTTAACAATATTTGACCTAGAAGACAATGAAGCATGAAATTCCTGTCTGAGAGAAAGTGACTTTAAGGGCTGGGGACAGATGAAGGATGGAGTAACGGAGCTCATTGGGCCGGTGCTAACTCTGAAGCTTCGTTATAGGTGCAGTAGAGCTCAAACACTAATAGAGGTGACACAACAGTGGAATTGTAAATACTATGCAATGGTAATTTAAGTGCACAGAGATATTTAATAGGAGAAATAAAGGAGGTCTGACTGTCAAAAAATACACAGCTAAGATTTGAACCCATTAAAGCCTGAAGTATTTTGGGGAGTCAAGTTTATAATTGCCAGCTAAATTGTCAGACTTCTGAACCCAAATCCTGGATCATAGATTGAAAAACTAACAGAACAAAGCTGTTAATGGAAACCATACATGAAGACTGAAAAAAAATGATCAGAAGGAGAAACTACTTAAGGGAGAACATGAAGAAATGATCAGAAAACGAGAATGCAAAGAATGTGTTATTTCAGAAACCTGAAGGAAAAATTGTTTTAAAGGAGCTTAATAGGGAGGAGCTAATTTTTAATGCCAGACTCTTATAAGGGTCAATGAGATAAGGGCTGAAAATTGTTCAATTAGCTTTTGAAAATAGGAAGTCATTAGTGACTTTATATTAGGTCATCCTCATAGAGGTCATAGTAAAAATGAGATTTTTGTAGATTTAGGAATAAAAGGAGTTGAAGTGAGACAAGAACTAGCCAAGTCTTTTAAGAAGGCTAAAAGAGGAAAGAGGAAAGACTGAACAGCCCCAGGAAAGTGGTAGAACACCAGAGATAGCTATGCGAGCTGCAGCCGCAGCGGGTGTGAGGTACAGTGCGGTGCATACCTACACATCTTGTGTTTCCGACTCCTTCTCTGTGTGCTTGTGATTTCATTCTGCAGGGATACTTGAGAACAGATCTTTTGATTCACATTTCAATTTCTTTGCTTTATATCACAACTACAGAGCCTTTGTATAAAATTGCTACAGAAGAATTCTATAAAACTGTAGCTATAAAGTAAGTCATTGTCTTGAACCTAGACTATGTACTTACTATTTATCCTGTTAAGTTAATAAACAGTTAATACGTGAAATACATCATAAAATCCAGATATTCTTGTCTAAATGAATTAGAATAAGAGTAGGTCTTGCAGCAGAATAACACAACTGGCACTGAATAGTTATTTCGAAAGAGAAATGTGAAAGGCTCAATAGCATAACTGACTTCAGTCATTAGATTTCTTTGCTGGGATTCTGAATCCCCTGAGCAAATTCTGAAAACAAAGCAGTTTGTATAATGACTGATGACCACTGCACTGCAGTGAGAACCTTTTTGTAATATGCTTTTTTGGGAATGAAAGTGTCTGTTTCCTTCTTTACATTAGGATAAAGACTTAGGGTGTTAAACAGACATTCATTGGTAGTTTGTTAGCATCTCTAGCTTTGGAGAGAGGAGAAGGGAGTCAGTTGTGAAATTTTAACTTGCCACTTTATTACTAGTTCAAATATTGGGAGAAATTGTCAGAGAGAAAAAATGATTACATAAAGAACTATTCCTCAGCAAAGTGGGATTGGGCTATTTTAATTCTACTCATGTCGAAATGGCAAGATAAAAGATCCATTTTCTACATAAACAGAAGCGGATTCAGGTGAGTGGGAGGAGAGATAGTACCGAGGTAGTGTGCTTTCTTTGTATGCAGCTGACCGGGGTTCATTACCCAACATCCCATATGGTCATCCAAGCATCAACAGGATAATTCCTGAGTACAAAGCCAGGAGTAACCCCCTGAAAATTACCAGGTGTGCCCCAGACCAACAACTATCATGATCACTATCACTATCTTCCCGTTCATCATCAATTTGCTCGAGCGGGCTCCAGTAACATCTCCATATGTCCTGTCTCATGCTAGTAGAGCCCAAGGGCATCTGCTTGCTGATGCAAATGGATTTTTCTTACCATAAGTTAAAGTGTCTAGAAATAAACATTAAACATGATTTTCTTAGGCCCTTCTCAGAAGGTTAGACATTGTCAGAGAATCTCCCAATTAAGAAAGCCAGGCCCTCACACACTTTTCACTCCCAGGATCTGTGTGGAGCAGGAGAGATTATGGCATGGGGTGGATCTTGCATTCCAGAGACACTTGACCTGTAACTTCTCTTACTCAGCTTTAGCTTTGAGTTTCACTTTTCCTTTTAAAGTGAAGCAAATACTTTTATTGAGAGAGAGGAAAACTCTTGTAAGGAACATACATTATACATACTGATCTGGGATGCAGGTACCCCATAATGGATGGTACTCTGTCATTGAGTTTCTAGGCAGTACATGAGATTAGCGTTTCTACTTCCACCCTTCCCACTCTGACATTCGGAGTCTGAGCTGTGAGGAAAACTTGTCTGGACAAAGCAATGATACTTTCATACCTTGAAGCTTACAGTTCATCATCTTTTAGAAAACCAAGAAATAAAAACAGAACAACTTCCAGTATAGTAATTTGAGACTAGGCTTAATTTGAATTCTCTGTAATGAAGTTCAGTCTTTGCTTGTTCCTCCAAGGCTTTGGAACAGTCCTGAATGGATGCGCAGAAACATGTGCAGTGAGACTAATCAGGACAACAGGACAACAGTCATCAGCAAAGTGTTCTGTGCCTGAGAGCGCAGACCTGGGTGGTACCAGTGCTGGTGATGCTGAACTACTTCCAGACGGCCACAGTGGGGTACAAAGGGAAAAGGGGAAAAGCTCTCTGGCTGAAATTATCTACGTACAGTCTTCACATCATCACTTGCCCATGGGCCCCACGGCTCATGCCATTTTCTGCTTTTAATTTCTCTGGTGCTTGGGTTAAAAAGAGGAATTGGGCTCGGGGTACAGACAGACACATGTGGGTTTTCCAGGACTCCAACTCCTCTGAGACAGAGGGTGAGACCAGTGCAGAGATAAGCTGCTCTGTGAACTGAGCAAAGTCAAGCAAACTTATTATAAGCACTGAGCTTTGAGGCCAGGTTGTCAGAGTTGGGATCCTGTTTCTGAAACCTGCTAGTGTGATTGTGAGGAATCAATCATTAAATCTTATAACGTGCAATTTCTTCATCTGTAAAATAATCTGAATCCTCATTTCAAAAGATTGTGAGGATTTAATGAGATAAATAACTAAAAAGTGCACATCAGTGATTAAAAAAGCCATACTTATCTGTGCTCAAGTCCCTCTATTTTAGTCTCATTATTTTCCAACATTTGAAAAAGTATCCCAGATTCAGCTACGACAGGGACGTTTCAGTTACATTCTTTTGGGGGGCCACTCCCACAACTGTCCAGAGCTTATTCCTGTCTCTGTGTTCAGCAATGACTCCTGGTGGGTGCTGTGAGATCTGTATCTGGTGCTGGAGCTCAACCCAGTGTAGGTGGCATGCCAGGACAGCACCTCAACCTTTTTCTTATCTCTCTAACGCTTCTATTCAGTTCTATCCTTTACAGTAGTATGAGTCAATGAACATTCTAGTTTGTGTTAAAATTCTAGAACTCAGACAATTGTGTTCATATTGGGTTCTGTAACCAAGATATAACACAGATGTGCCATCCCAAGAAAAGGGGGTTAATACTTTAATCTTCAGTACATTTATATGCATGTGTATATATGTATATTTATGTGAATATATGTATAATTATGTATATATATATATGTATATTTATGTGTGTCACTTGTCTTCCCGTTGTTCATCGATTTGCTTGAGCTGGCACCAGTAAACATTTCCATATGTCCTGTTGCAAGCAAGTGTAGCCCAAGGGCATCTGCTCTCTCCAGGAACACGAAGAGCCTTAAACCATTCCTTCAGGTCATGGGATGAGGTCTATAATTGTTACTGGTTTTTGGCATACAAATACAACACGAGTAGCTTTCCAGGCTCTGCCATTTATGTATATATGAGATTTTAATAAGAAAACAAACTTGTCTAAACTTTCAGGCATACCTGAGTACATAAAGTGCAAATACATGTGGTTTTCTTCTCATCCTCCATCTCACATATGCTTTTAAAAATTGTATACTTCTCTCACTGTACTATTGCTCCAGCCCCAAAGTAATATACACCTTAAATATGTATAATCATCTTAGGCATTTTTTCTGTTAACATCTATTAACTCTTTATAGTCTGAAACATAAACTGATTTGTAAGGCAATATTACTGTAATAAAAAATAATATAAAGAACCAGTAAAAGAATAAAAAATAAAAATTGTATATTTCTTGTTTAAACCAAGTTAAATACTTTTAATAGCAAAACAATAATTTTATTAATATTCCATGATAGCAAATTGCACATGGTAAAAGTGACTGAAATATACACACATTGTTATGTTCTGAATGCTCTGAAGTGAAGACTGAATAGGGACATTGTTGGCTTCAAAGGCCTAACTAATCTATTGCTCTCTTTCACACACACACACACACACACACACACACACACACACACACCTTTTGGTTTTAACTTACCACTTCCTCAGAAGTTCTCAACTATTCCTTTCACTTCTTTCCATATAAATGTAGAAATAAATTTCTCCAATTTACTGAAAACTATCTCCCAAAGGAACCAGGGGAGGCAGGAAATTAAACTGTGGCACTGAAATCATTTCAGCACTCCAGCTTTACCTCACAAATGTAAATTTAGGGGAATTCCACTTGTCAAAGTCCTCTTTGAAGCTTTAATAATTGGATCCCAATTATTCTTAACCACATTATTCAGGCCTATGTTCAACTTAATATCTAAATAGATTACAATTTTTGCCACCTACTAAAATTCCCCAAAGTGAATATTGCCACATTATGCTCTTCAGTTAAGAGCAAAATTTCTGACTAAAATGTTTTTACTCAGATCCCGAGATGGCTGCAAAATCTTCTATGATAACTAAAACTGTGAGAATTGGCATCACATTTGAATTGGTATCAACTTGTAGTAAAAAATATGCCCAGGAAGAAGGGAATCATTGTACTTCTACCAATCACTTTAATACCGGAGACATCTTCCTTCTTACTAATAGCTATCTCTAATGGTTGGAAAGTCAAAAACAGATAGCAAAGAATATAAAGGAAAATCATAGTATCTGAGGAGCATTCCTGTGAACAGGTTGAGTACAGTATAAATTATATGTTCTCATTCTATATTCAATAGGAATTAATGTGTAAAAACACACCACATACATTCTCTCATTACCTCATTTTCTTCTATTCTTTCTTTTTATTTTTGGGGGGGTCACATACAGCGATGCTCAGGGATGCTCAGGGGTTACTCCTGGCTCTTCTCTCAGGAATAACTCTTGGAGGTGCTATGGGATGCCAGAGATTGAACCTTGGTCAGCCGCAGTGCAAGGCATATGCCTTCCCTGCTGTGTTATTGCACCGGCACCTCTTTTTTTGTTTCATACTGAACTATTGCTCCAGCCCCAAAGTAATATACACCTAAAATATGAATAATCATCTTAGGCATTTTTTCTGTTAACATCTATTAACTCTTTATGGTCTGAAACATAAACTGATTTGTAAGGCAATATTACAAATATGACTGAACACTGTCAGCAAAAGGCTATACTATTTCATGAACTCTGAATATCAATTCTTCCTTTAAACTTTGCAAGGGAAAATAATAATAAAGTGCATGAATACTTCTCTTTCATTGCTAATAAATACTGCTCAATGAAGTAAGGAAAGTCAAGAGGTGTTAGTACTATCTATAATTTTAGTAATATTTATATCTATAACCATTGAAAAAGTATTAAGCATCTGGGTCCTATGTCTTCTCTTTTCCAACTGCTTAAAATCAAAGACCAAACTATAAAATAAAATAAAATCTAAGACCAATGTATTGTCTTAGATGAATGCACACAGACTGGGAAGAAGGGAATTAAAATTGTTGAGCATCTGTTATGAGTCATGCAGAGTTTGATATAAAATTTACAAACCTAATCTTATTTTTAAACCCACCTCTCACAGAAACTCACGTTACCAGAAAACAAGAAAGAACTTGAATTTTGAAAAAACTTCCATTTTGAAGATGGAAGAAGTGTAATTCACATTCAACTTACTTGTTCTATTTCACCAGTGATTTTCAACTGGGAGTGACTTTAAAACCATCCCCCATACACCTAGAAAGACATTTTTGTTAATGTCTGGAGACATTTTTAATAGTCATGACAACTAGAGTTTAGTGAAAACCTAGCGGGTAGGGCATAGGAATATGGGCCACTATATTCATGGACAGGCCAGTCTTACAAACCCACCTACACAAAAGGAATTTTTCTGCCCAAAATTGAGTCATTGCATGAAAACATGTAACAGATAGTACAATGATAAAAGGGAAATCACAGATCATACTAGATATAAGTGGATGATTAAGTTTACATTTTGTGATTACTTGAGACAAATTTACTATATGATTCTTTTTTTTAAATATTTTATTACACCGCCATGTGATATACAATTACAAAGATGTTCATGTTTGGGTTTCCGTCATACAGTGTTCCAGCACCCATTCCTCCACCAGCGCCCATCTCCCACCACCAATGCCCCACTTCCCTCCCCCCCCCCCAGCCTGCCTCTATGGCAAGCTCTCTATCTCTTCTCTCTCTCTCTTTCTCTACTCTCCTACACATCGTGGATTGCAATACATACATTCAGAGATCATCATGTATATCTTTTTCCTATATTCAATGCTCAGTTCTAGGCTGGTATTATCACCTTCGACAAACATCAGCACACTGTTCCCCTCTCTGTCCCACCTAACCACTGATTCCCACATGTTTGTGGTAGATTCCACCTTTTTTTTTAATTGAAAGATGCTCATGTAGAGCTTTGGCTCTACAGTGTACCAACACGCACCCTCCGCCCAAACCCATCTCCCTTCACCAATGTCCCCACCTCCCTCCCCCTCCCGCACCTCAACCACTTGGCGGGTTCTGTATATCATTTCTTTCCTCTTTATATCTCCTTCCCAACAAACTTTCCTGCTCTTCGTGGGATGCAGTGCATTAAAAGACATTACTGTTTCACTATTTTAGTGGACCGCGAGGCCGCTTCGGCCGCGCAACCTGGGCTCGAACTGGCTTTGCTCTGTTGATCTGGTCGTGAGGCAGTTTCGCAGCGTCTGGACAGCAAAAATGGTGGCTAGTGTGATGGGCAAGCCTCATCCGGCTGCTTCCGGGACCCCCAGAGGCGACAGGCCCACTCCCAAAACCCATCTGCCCTCCTTGGGGTTCCATGGTCAGCTAGGCCCGGCGCGAGCCGAGCGCCAGCCTCCCCAGCCGTTCGTGAGGCCCTGTATGCTGGCCCGTGGGCAGCTCCCTGGCAGGGGCCACCAGGCTCGACAAGATGGAGGGGGAAGGGATGACCACGCCTCCATCTGGACGACTTCCCAGTGATTCCCGCCTCTTGGAGCTGCCTACCTGGGCTCGAACTGGCTTTGCTCTGTTGATCTGGTCGTGAGGCAGTTTCGCAGCGTCCGGACAGCAAAAATGGTGGCTAGTGTGATGGGCGAGTCTCATCCGGCTGCTTCCGGGACCCCCAGAGGCGACGGGCCCACTCCCAAAACCCATCTGCCCTCCTCGGGGTTCCATGGTTAGCTAGGCCCGGCGCGAGCCGAGCGCCAGCCTCCCCAGCCATCCGTGAGGCCCTGTATGCTGGCCCATGGGCAGCTCCTGGCAGGGCCACCAGGCTCGACAAGATGGAGGGGGAAGGGCGATTCTTTTAATTTAAGCTTTTTGGTAACTGATGACACCTTGGAAGGGAGAGCAGTAAGTTATTTAAGAATAAAGTTTCAGGGGCCAGAGCGATAGCCCAGCATGTAGGGCGCTTGCCTTGCACGAGGCCGGCCCAAGGCGGCCCGAGTTTGATCTCCGTCATCCCATATGGTCCCCTGAGCACCGCTGGGAGTAATTCCTGAGAGTAGATCCAGGAGAAACCCCTGAGCATTGCCAGGTGTGACCCAAAAAAAAAAAAAAAAAAAAACAGAATAAAGTTTCAGAAGGTTAGGTACCGGGGAATCAACTCAATAGAAAAGTAAAAGTAAAAGACTTTCATAGAGATAAATGCAAAATGATAAGACACTGCTAAAAGAAAACAAAGAGAATACAAGAAAATAGAAACATTCCCCCTGCTAATATATTAAAATGATTGATACTGTGAAAGTGAAAATCTTGGTCAAATTAATATGCAGATTTAATGCAGCCCCTGTAAACACATTCATGACATTTCTAAAAGACATAGATCTTTCTCTTTCCTATATCCCTTTGTAATGCCCTTTGTTGTTTTTTCTCCTTCCTATATGCCCTACGTAATGCGATTTTTTTAACAAGAGAAGCTGCTTTAAATTTTATTATTTATAGAAAGGAAAATGTGTTCCACTTCTACAAATTAATCTAAATCAGTATCACATGTTAATAATTATGTTTTCAGTAACAGAACCTTAAATCTTTTTTTGCATGAAGTTGCTTTTATTTTTTTTTATGTTTTCCCCAAATTTTTATAATGCGATTTGGAGATGACTGTTGGACTAGACTTGTTACCAACTGGATCCCATGGGGCGCCAAAGATCTTGTGGCCGCCCACCTACAAGATGGTCAGACTTGTTTGTCAAGACCCTGAACGAACAGTTTGAGGCTCTTCGTATTTCTGAAACAACCAGATACCATTGGGCTACACTGGCATGTGATAGGGTCAAATGGAAATGTTACTGGTGCCCGCTCAAGAAAATCGATGAATAATGGGATGTCAAGTGATCAAATGATCAAGATATGCCCTTTATATATTGGTATGCAGGAGCAAAGGCCTTTTGTATAGACAAAGGAAGACAGTTAAGGCTATGGATATGTGATATAGGTGTTAATTAACTCTGAGATGTTTACTCCTGGCTGTTTCATCATATTTCCCTAACTTAAAACCTCAGTTGCCCTTTTATGAAAAATGAACTAGTTCCAGAGGCCCCATTCACTCTCAGTGGAACAACATCTCTATATGCAGCAGTTATGTGTACCTAGGTCGAGAAGTCAACATGATGAACTACCTAAAACCTGAGCTGTGCAGGAGGAAGAGAGCTGCATGGAATGCCTTCAAAGGTATAGAAGAAATAGCTAAAAGGACAAAGAACCTCCGGTTCCAGGCACATCATTTTGACTCCACCATTCTCCCTGCATTAACATACACCTCAGAGACCTGGGCCCTACAAAAGCAGGATGAGAATGCTATTTGGGTCTCCCAGAGAGGAATCGAAAGAGCTATGCTTGGAATATCACGCCTCACTCAAGTGAGAGAAGGAATCGGACTTCTGACCTCCATCGCTATTCCAGAATCAGGGATGCTGTCCGTTTGCCAAGGCATCGAAAATCAGATGGGCTGGACATGTAATGCAATTTGAAGACAACCACTGGACTAGAGTCATTACCGACTGGATCCCAAGGGATGTCAAAAGATCTTGTGGCCGCCCACCTACAAGATGGTCAGACTTCCTTGTCAAGACCCTGAAGGAACGGTTTGAGGCTCTTCATATTCCTGAAGCAACCAGATGCCATTGGGCTACATTGGCACGTGATAAGGTCCAATGGAAATGTTACTGGCACCCACTCGAGCAAATCGATGAATAACAGGATTCAAGTGATCAAGTGATCAAGTGCCCTTAGATTGATTCTAGTTCCTTACTCCCAAGAAGAGTCCCATCATGGGACTCAGATGGACCGAGGACAAGCAGTAAGTAAGCTACCCTGACTTTGACATAGGACAGACTAAGTGTCATTAGCAGGATAAGAGCAAAGTCATGGAACAAACTCTGTCCTGACCCAAAGATAAGTAACTGATTTTAGATCATTTGGGCTTAGGGAAAAAATTGGCTCAAGGTGTCTCCAGGAAAAGTCACCCTTGATAAATGTCTGTATCTCTTACTGTGCTAATACAAAATGACTAGAAATATTATCAAGATGATTATTCACTAGGTAAGGAAAGGTTAAAACAACATGCCAGGATTCTGCCTTTCTCCTGAATGGGTGCAGAACCCCAGGGCAGGTTTCTATGTTTGGAGAAGGGGTCCCCTGGGAAGGAGGAGATTTTTACACCTTCTCATTGTTGGTCACCATCCAAAATCCTCAGATCATAAGATCTCCACCCAAGAGATTAAGCCAGTCTCCAGCCCGGCATGTCAGAAACCCAGCCTACGAGGACCCACCCTGCAGAGACCCGCCCTTCAGAGGAGAGTATTTAAAGCCCAGGAATGCTTGAGCCACAGACAAAGATACACCCGGCAGAGCAAAAACCAGCTTTCCCCATTGGGATTTACCTCAAAATTACCATGAATATTCTACCCACCCCTCTGAGAGAGCCCCACAAGGTAATGAGAATATAGCGCCTGCACGGCAGAGCCTGGCAAGCTGTCTGACGTGTGTTAGATATGCCAAAACCAGTAACAAAAATGTTTATTTTCCTGACCCGAAAGAGCCCTTAATACGGCGGCAGTAAGTAAGGCGAACAAGCAGTGCCTGATAAAATTTCATGTCCATCCTAGGCTGCCAAAGCGAAGAGCGACTAAAATGACTGTCTGTACTTTTGGATGCACGTACGCTGGCATCAGAAGCATATATCGAGGATCTGATGGTGCAAGCACAAAAGATCAAGTATGACATCATTGTTCTGACTGAGACAAGGAGGCGTCAGTTGCATCATGCTGTATTTGACACAGGAGAAGAATTGTTCCTTGGAACATGTGACGAAAAGAGGTGTCGGTGGCGTTGGTGTCCTTCTCAACACGAACATGGCCGTCAACATTGATTCATTTGAATGCCTAACAAAACCAGATAGGACGATTACACTTGAAGAGATGTGGCCACTGCCAGCAATTTCTGTCTTCATTGTCTACGCACCAACATCCACATACAAAGAAGATGAAACTGAAAAATTCTACATGTAACTGGAGGAGTTCTAAAAAGATCACACCTTCTACAAGATCATAGTCGGTGATTTTAATGCCAAGATAGGACCGAGAAGATTGGCTGAAGAACTCCACATCGGGACCCATGGCCTAGAATGGAACAAACAGAGTGAGAGACTATCTGAGTTCATCATTTCCAGCAAGACCATTCATGGGGAACTCACAGTTCCAGAAGGCTGAAGTGAAACGTTGGACATGGGAATCTCCTGGTGAACAGTTCACAATGAAAATGACCACATTATCTTCAATCGACGGTTTTGTCTGACCGATGTAGCTGTCGTCCCCAAATTCCAAACAGGATCGGACCACCATCTCCTTCGTGCAAAATTCTACTTCACACAATGGGGAGAAAAGGCTGCAAAATTTAAGAAGAAAACTCCCAGAACGACCACCAACTGGGAACTCTTTGGGAGGCATTGCAGCAACATGGGAAGATACCATCATTGACGACATTGATTAGAATGTAGAAGAATACAACCGACTGGTTCAGCACCTCCATGATTGTGCGAAGAATGCCGACAGAGAGAAAGACACAAAAGGATGCCCGTCTTCAGAAACTCTCGAGCTCATTAACCTTAACGTGGCAAGGCACGAGCCTCAGGAGACCAAATGCTGACGTTCAAGCTTATAAACGGTGCAGAGAAGAAATAAAAGAAGACCTCAAAGACAGAAGAGCAGAAATACTGGAAGATTCAGCAGAAGCCGGGAAAAGCATTCACACCACCCACCTGTCCTTCGCCAACTATAAGATCAAGATGACTTCCCTCCAACGCCCTGATGGATCTATCACATCTTCCAGAAAGGCAATGGAGAAGATTATCCATGACTTCTATTCAGATATTTTTGATAGCCACGTCCACCTGCCCACATACCAAATTCCACAGGACGGATGTCATTCTCAATGTTCTTCCTTCTGAAATCCGACATGCCATTTCATCGGTAAAGAAGGGAACAGCACCAGGTCCAGAAAAGTCAGACCTGAACACCTGAAGAATCTGCCGCCGGTACTCATCAATACATTAGCTCGGATCTTCACACGCTACCTGTCCGAATGCAAGGTGCCCTCCCAGTGGAAAACCAGCAGGACAGTTCTACTGCTCAAGAAGGGGAGACATTCACGACATCGGCAACTATCACCCCATCTGCCTGTTGTCCGTCATCTACAAGCTGTTTACACGAATCATCCTGAACAGGATTGGCAGAACACTAGATGAGGGACAACCATGCGAGCAAGCTGGCTTCCGGAAAGGATTCAGCACAATCTACCATATCCACACAGTAACCAAGCTCATTGAGGTTTGTAGGGAGTACAAGATGCCGCTATGTCTCACGCTTCATTGATTTACAGAAAGTGAAAAAAAATTTTGGTTTGTTGTGGAGGGATTTCAAAGGAGAGTTGGGAAGTTCCCTTGGAGAGTGACTTGTGTACTCATGTGTGCTGGTGGAACTATATGTTTGGGAAATCACCAATAATAGTGTTCAAAAGCACAGAATCTTATTTAAAAATGAATTTTTTATTTCATGGATAAAATTAATTTATTTCTTTTCCACTATGTTTAAACACCACAGTTTACAAAGTTGTTCATGATGTTATTGTTACAGACATTCAATATTCCAATAGCAATCCCACCAGCACTGTCACCTTTTCGGTCTCTGACCTTTTGGTCCCAGTCACCCTTGAAGCCTGACTCCATAGCATGCCCACAATAATTTATATTGTTTGTTACCAATAAATACCTTATGGATGAATTAATAAAAACACTACTAAAGAAAATATGTTAAATTTTTGTATCTCACCAGGGGATATTAAGTTCTTGTCTGAGCGTTTACTATGGAGGCAGGCTATGTGAAGGGGAGGGAATGGGGACATCAGTGGTGGGAAATGGGCACTGGTGGAGGGCGGGGTGCTGGAACACCGTATGACCGAAACCTCCAAACATGAACAACGTTGCAATTGTATATCTCACGGTGGTATGATAAAATATTAATTAAAAAAAAACCTGTGTTAATTTTATTTTTGGTCCATGTTAGTTGGCT
>JAJIBD010033665.1:0-27258 GCA_021461705.1 Cryptotis parvus | reverse complement strand
CCGCAAAACTAATGGCCAATTTTCAAGCCTTATTGTCTTGACTCCAATTACTTTCCCCAATCATGAAATTTCTTATTTCCCTCTCAATTTTCAGCATGGTCTTTCTCAATTTCCTTTGTCTAGAAAACATTTTTTTGCCCAAATGGCCCAAATATCAGGTTCTTTAAGAGAGGTGTTGAATCTTTCTGCTTTATGTCTTTAAACCCAGCAGTGCCTGCCAAGGATTACTCTGGCTCCAAAATCACTCCGAGTGTTCCTAGGATCCCGAAAGCACCACCAGGAGTAATTCCTGAGTGCAGCCAGGAGTAACCCTGAGCACGCTGGTGTGACCTAAAAGCAAAAAAAAAAAAAAAAAAAAAAGATGCCCGGGATCATATCCTTGTCTGTCACATGCAAGGCAAGCACTCCCTAGCTATTACATATTCTCTGGACCTCTTGTTTTAAAAAATTACATAAAGTGATATTGGCCATTTTCAATTTTGTCAATTAATGTTCATGGACTTTAATCCAATTCTTTATTTTTTTGGTAAAAAGTACAGTTTGAAGTTTTCAGGTTTTGTTTTTAAGCATTGTCTATATTAAATTTTACCTTTCTTGTCATATATAGCTTCTAATTTCATGCATGCATAAAGACTATTGCATACCAATGTGAACTATCGGGAGAGTTTCTTTCTTTAAGCTGGGTCTTTCCAGCAAAATTAAGATGCTCCATTTGGCATTTTCTGTATGCCTTTATTTTCACCCCTGCTACGTTTCAACTCATCTAGTTTTAGTATTTCATTTTTACCACACCAGAGTGGTATTTGTTGCCACCCTTACCAACTGCATTGATACATCATTGTCACTGAGAGCATACAGCTTACATTATGGCTAATTTTTAAATGTATATATATGGATATAATATAAGAATATGTTGAATATATATCACTCTGGATCACTTCTCTTTGACATCCCGCTGCATTGATAAAGCTCGAGCTGGTACCAGTATAAGAATATATATAAAGAATATTATATATATTTATATATTCTTCTTGGTAATTTAGAGATAAATCCTCCAATAGACCCTATATCCACATGGTAAACAAGCTCATTGAGGTTTCCAGGTAGTTCAAGATGCTGCTCTGTCTCACATTCATTGATTTAAAGAAAAGCCTTGATTCTCTTGAGACCAAAGTGGTCATTGAACCCCTAGCCAAACAGGGCCTTCTCAATACTAGAATACATCAAGATCCTTCTGGTGAGCTGTATTATGGATTCACCACCAGGATCTCACCATCTCTACAAGGAAGTGATCATTGATGTCAAAAGAGGGGTTTGGTATGGTGATGCGCCATTTCCTCACCAAAACTCTTCAGCTAACCTCTAAAAATGTCATGCTACAATTAGAATAGGAAGGAAATGGAGTTAAAAATAGACGCAAGTTGGCAACTACACCACCTCCACTTCGCTGATGACATTGTTCTAATAACATCAAACAGTTAGCCAAGCGTCACAAATGCTAGCTGACTTTGACCGTAGGTATGGAAAGATAGGGTCTAACTGAATCTCAATTCAAACAATGTCTGCTTTTGAAAAAACAAACTAGTGTCAGATGCCCCATTCACTAAATGGAAAAAATCTATGAATGCAGCATTTAAGTGTACCTAGCTAGAGAACTCAACATAATGAATGACCTAGCTCCTGAGTCGCAGGCTGTGAGTAAGAGAGCAAGGCTAGGGTCACCTTCAAAAGCATCTAAGAAATAGCTAAAAGGACAAAGAACCTCTGGCTTTGGGCAATACATCTTCAACTCCACCCTTCTCCCTGCATTAACACAGCCTCAGAGCCCTGGGCCCTGGGTACGAAAGCAGAATACAAAACACTATTCGGGTCTCCCAAAGAGGAATCAATTGTGAAGAGCTGTGCTTGGAATATCAATGCCCCTCACTCAAGTGAAAGAAAGAATTTGTAGTTCTGACCTCTGTCGATAATCCAGAGTCAGGGGACACTGTCTCGCTTGCCAAGGCATCGAAAATCAGATGAGCTGGACATGTAATGGGAATTGAAACAACCACTGACTAGAGCCATTACCAACTGGATACTACTTTGATGTCAAAGATCGTACAAATTCACCTACAAGATGGTCAGAATTTCTTCATTCAGCCAAAACCATGAAATAGGTCGAGCTTATGTTTCTTGTATTCCTGGAGTTAGCAGATTGCACTGAACATGATAGTGTCAAATGGAAACGTTGAGCCGGCGCAGTACCACTCTGGTAATGGACGGTCAACAGGACGCTATGATAAAAATGGATCATGTAATATATATTCTTATATATATTCTATATATACTTATATATGTTTATATATAAGAATACATATATATTTAAGAATATATAAATTTAAGAATCACTTGGATCACATGACATCCCGTTATTCGCCGATTTGCCTGTGCCGGTGCCAGTAATATTGCCATTTTGACCCTATCATGTGCCAGTGTAGGCCCAATGGCATCTGGTTGCTTCAGGAGTACAAAGAGCCTTAAACTGTCTGCTCAGGGTCTTGATGAAGAAAGCCTTAATCATCTTGTATGGCAGCCACGTGATTCTTGACATCCCGTGGATCCAGTTGGTAACAGCTCTAGTCCAGCGGTCATTTTCTCCACTAAATCGACATTGCATGTCCAGCCCCATCTGATTTTTGATGCCTTGACAAATGCGAGACAGCCCCTGGACTCGGAACAGCGACGTGTCAGAGTTTCTGATTCCTTCTTTTCACTTCTTGGAGGAGGCATGATATACCAAATATCCACATACAAGGAAGAAGAGATGAGAAATTCTTACATGGAACTGGAGGAGTTCTCTCTTAGAAGACTGGGCGACTCCTACAAGATCATAGTCGGGTGATTTTAATGCCAAGATAGATCTGAGAGAAGACGGCCTAAAACCCACATCGGGACCCATGGCCTAGAACTGAACGTAACAGGGTGGGAGAGACTATCTGAGTTCATCATGTCCACCAAGAGCATTCATGGAACGCAGCGTGCAAGGGAGAGCCTTTAGGTGAACAAATGCTAACATCCAGGTTTCTTGCTAGTGCAGAGAAGCAATAAAGGAAGACCTAAAAGAGAGAAGAGCAGAAATACTGGAATTTGGGCAAAGCCCGAAGAGTCAGCCCGCGAATGCCTGCCTGTCCTTCCCCATCTAAAGACCAAAGATGTTTGCCCTCCAACGATCTGATGGATCTATCAAATCTTCCAGAAAGGCAGTGGAGAAGATTATCCATAGTCTTCTACTCGCTATCTCTTTGTTAGCCGCGTCCACAGGCTCACATACTAAATTCCACAGGATGGATATGTGTTCCCAATGTTCTCCCTTCTGAAATCCGACATGCTATTTGGTCAGTAGAAGGGAAAGCACCAGGCCCAGACAAAGTCAGACCGAACACCCTGAAGAATCTACTTCAGTACTCATCAATACACTGGCTTCTTTTACACACTACCTATCTGAATGCAAAGGTGCCCTCCCAATGGAAAACCAGTAAGACCAGCTCTACTGTTCAAGAAGAGAGACATCCATGCACATTGGCGTAAACTGTCGCCCCATCTGCTTCGTTGCCAAGTGTCATCTACAAGCTCGTTCACTAAGGTCATCCCTGAAACAGGATTGAGCAGAAAATAGATGAAGGGCAACCATGTGGAGCGAGCTGGCTCCTGAAAAGGAGGATTCAGCATCTAATCGACCATATCCACTTAGTAACTTAAGCTCATTGAAGTTTGTAGGGAGTTCAGGATGCCACTCTGTCTCACGTTCATTGATTTACAGAAAGCCTTTTGATTCTGGGGAGGACTGAAGCAGTCATTGAACCCTTAGGCAAACAGGGTGTTCAAAGCCAATACATCAAGATCCTTAGCGAGCTTTGTATTATGGATTCAGCAACAGGATCTCACCCATTCTACAAAAAAGTGATCATTGATGTCAAAAGAGGGGTTAGCCAGGGTGAGTGCCCATTTCCTCACCAGAATCTCCTTCAGCGCCACCCTCGGGAACTATCATGCTACAATTAGAATGGGAAGGAATTGAGGAAGTAGAAAGATGGTGGCAGTTACACCACCTCCCTTACTTCGCGATGACATCATTCTAATAACCCTAAACATAGGCAAGTGGCTCAAATGCTACATGACTTAAACCGGAGAATGGAATGATAGGTCTGGCAGCTGAATCTCAAGAGTCTATGTTCATGAAAAACCTTCGTTTTTCATGAACTGAGTGGAGGGAGCAATGTTTGGGTGTGGAGTTAGTCTTTGATATCAGTATTGGGCACAATCACCCATAGTTTTTTTTTTTTTTTACTTTTTGGTTACACCCAGCAATGCTCAGTTACTCCTGGGCTCTTTGCTCAGGAATTACTGCTGGTCGGGGTGCTTGGGGGACCCTATGGGATGTCCAGGATCTAACCTAGGTTGACCCCATACCGTCAAACCCTGGGCACTGTGTTATCACCCAGCCTCAACCACCATAGTTTTTATGCTCAAAAATTTATTTAGATGGAGTGTTTTTGATGACCTGAACAATTGAGAAAGGAACTCTCGTTTGTAGAATCATGTGATTCTGAAAGCTTTCTTTGGAAAAATATTTTCTTAAAATCTTCAATATTTCTTATTGTTCTGAGGGATTTAGTGGTCAGAAAGTGACTAGTATAGGGGTAGGGCACTTGTTTGTCGCAGCAAACCTGGATTCACTGGAGGCACCCCATGTAGTCCCAAAGCACCACAAGGAGTGATTCCTGATCGCAGAGCCAGGAGTAGAGCCTAGGCACTTTGTGAAAAGCAATACTGCTAAAAAAGGGGAGTGTATTTAAGGTTTCCAAGTAAAGTAAGCATAACTTGATTTTTTAAATGATTAACGTTAAAGACACCCAAGTGTAGAGTTGGCAGGATATTATCACAAAGTACAACCTGTGGTGGTCACAATGCTAAAAATCATTAAAAAGTGAATTATTAACATGAAGGTTTTATTTCTTTTTAAATCACATTTCTTTTAAAACATTTAAATCTTACTCCTTATCCGAAGTAATAATGCATATTTATTAAAAATAATAATCAGAATTTTTTAATAAACTCTACATAGTTTCATGTACTCACAGATATATAAGCCAACTCCTTAAAAAATACTTGATTTTCTCTCAGAGTCCAAAGTGGTAGAAACTGAAATGAGAAATTTATCTTTCTAGAGAATAAAATCTCTGGGAAACTCAACCATATCTCTGTCATAAGGAATCATCAACTTTTAGAGATAAATTCATGTTATGGATGTCGTGTGTGTGTGTGAAAAAATCTATACACACATTATATATCTTCTTGGTTTTTAATAACTATATATTTCTTTCTTTGCATACATATTTTATTTATCGGCACCCTACCTCTGATACAGTGCAGACTTAACTAGGAACAAATCAATTAAATCTACCAGTATTCTTTTGTGCTATAATACCATTGATTCCAAAGAGCAGAATTTGCCGAAATCTTTACCTTATTTTCTTCAAACCAGAAGCATCAGCTGAAAAGGGAGAGGCAAACATTTGATCAAGATGACAAGCACCAGTGGATTCCTGCTGCTAGCTGAACACAAGCCTGATGGCATGTATTTGGTGTCATTCTGAGGATTCCCAGCAGAGGCCAATTTATGGTCCAATTTATGTCTTGACTCTCATACGAAGGCCAAACAAGCTATAAAATGTAATAAGAATTTCTTCAATCAATGTCCAGAGGAAAAACAAATCACTCAGTTACTGACACAATATTGCATCAACACTCTGGTAAAGTTCTCTCACAAGTGTGTGACATGTCCAAGCTACAAAACAGCATGGAGACTGAGAAACACCCACCATAGCAACACCACTTCATAATGGAGATGCTCCCTGACTTTACAGCTGTTAATAGGCTCATCAGCATTCTTTTTTCCTTTATTCTAACAGGACTCTTATTTGAAGGAAAAAAAGGAAATGATGATAAATCACTGAACTCCTATTCTGCTTCCGAGATTCCTATTTCAGAACAAATTCTGACCTTCTTGCTGTGAATTTCTCCTTCTCTTTTCTTTGTACCTCCTTCCCTTCCTACCAGCCCCCTCTTTACTGAGAAAGTTATTTATTTGTCCCTTGGCAGATCTTTCTAACTCAGGCTCTTAGTGAGGTAATACAGATTAGTCCCTAATCACAGTTTCTCTCCATCCAGTCGTGGGATCCTACATTTTCCCTCTCTCTTCTTTTAGATGTTTTCCAACCAGATGCATGCCGTTAAGCACCGTTACAAGTTGGTGCCTGGAAGGGTTTCAGAGACGAAAAGGTGGAGAACAGGCCATCCATAACGTTTATTCTGTTTCTGATGTTTTCCTTCCAAGTTTCACTTTAAGATGGTTACAGCACACTACATACACAATAAAGCTGTAGGAACACTATTATGCTCTATTTCAAATTTGATTTCATCTATGTGTGCTCTTATGACAGGGAGCCAGAATTATGTGTTTATTGGTACTGGACAAAATGGTTAACTAGAGGAACTCCATATTTGAAAATGTTTACCTTCAAAATTGGTAGTTATAGGCAGGAAAAAAGTACACACTTTTAAAAACGTTACGTTCCTTATTTTTATAAAAGAATAAGAGGAGAGTTAAGAGGATCACAAATGTTATCTGGAATGGGAACTGGACCAGTGAGGGAGTTGTGGGAGCGTGTTCTGGGCCACACTGCAACTCTTCAATTTCATGGGATAGGTTATAATTATGTGAATAGCTTAGGAAGGCCTGTCTGACTTATTCAGTGTGTAACTAAAGTTCAGTACTATAGCCCATGAAAAGAGTCATGCAGCAATTATCATCATTTGCAATACATCAATAGATTTCTTTAAAAAAAATAAGGCTTTATTCTGTCAGGACTAATTTTTTCCAATTCACAGTTTAAGAAGAAATGGTTTTACACATTGATTGACTTTGCTTCCAAATCCTTCCTGGATATAATTAGTTCAAACTAAATGGCCCCTTTTGTCTTCTGAAAGAAATTCTATTGGGATCCTCAATTTATCAGAGAAAAATCAGGTTTCGTGGGCATGAAAGCTAACACTATGTCATGAATTTTCTTTTTTTGTTTTTCCCTAGGGGCCAGGGTGGTTACACCTGGTGATGCTCAGAGGTTACTCCCAACTGCGCACTCAAGGGGATCACTCCTGCAGGAGACCATATTCTGAGGATTGATTCTGGGTTGGGTGCATGCAAAACAAGTGCCCTACCCTGTGTGCTATTACTCCAGCCCCCTTTCAAGAACCCTTAAATATAATATTCAAAGGGAATAATTCATAATGGTAAAACAAAATCATCATCATTTTTGAGTCTTGGAGATTTGATTTTCTCTGGAGAATGTCCTGGTTCTATTTACCTTAAACGTGGATCCAGGATGAATGTGGCCTCCATTTGCCACCTCAAACTTCTCTGTTCTAAGTCTAAGGACTTGTAGGGCTACTGCATGTGAGTAGTTAGCTGTGTTTTTCACTGTTGTCTCAATCAGGCATATCCCTCTCTCGTCTGTCTTCTGCAGATGCCAGTATAGTGCTCTGGATAATGACTCTCCAATATGTGGGGATTGCATTTTGAATTTGTCTCCTTATTTATTTACGTTGAATAAATTTTAATGATAAGTAGACTTATGACTAAAGCTTTGAAAAAACAGGGAAAGATTTACAGGAGAGATGATGAAGTATTTATTACGCTATCACCATTAAATGCTATGACCTTGGTATTTTACTGCATATATATATATATATATATGTTATTTAATTCTTTTTAAAAGTCTCTGATTTTCTCTTTTTTAATTTTTGCACCATTAAAAGTATTTTTTTAATTTTAGCATTGTTTATTTTTATTTATTTTGTTTTTGTGTGGGGTTTTTTTTTTAAAAATTTTTTATTATACCACTGTGAAACATACAATTACAAAGGTGTTCATAATTGGTTCTTGTAATACAGTATTCCAGCACCCATCCCTCCACCAGTGCCCCATTTCCACCACCAATGTACCCCACCCCTCCCGCCACACCCCAGGCTGCCTCAATAGCAGGTACCCCAGTTTCCTCTCTCTCTCTCTCTTCTCTCTCTCTGTCTCTGCATCTCTCTCCCTCTTCTTTACATTGTGGCTAGCCCTGCAGATATTTAGAGTTTATCACTTAAGTCTCTTTGTGTATATTCAATGGTGAGTTTTAATCTGCATTACCATTTCCCATATTTAGTAAAACACTGGTATCTATTTATATCCTATTAATGAATGCAGTCATTCTATATCTGTCCTTTTCCTTCTGACTAATTTCACTCAGCATGATAGTCTCCATGTCCATCCATTTGCAGGTAAATTTCATAATTTCATCTTTTCTGACAGCCGCATAGTATTCCATAGTGTAGATGAACACAGTTTTTTAGCCAGTCCTCTGTTCTCGGGCATTTAGGTTGTTTCCAGATTCTAGCTATAGTGAATAGCGCAGAGATGAATAAAGAAGTACAGATAGTGTTTCTGCTATGTGTTTTTCGGTCTCTGGGGTATATTCCCAGGAGTGCTATTGCTGGATCAAATGGGAGCTCAATATCTAGTTTTCGGAGGAATGCCCATATTGTTTTCCAAAAGGGCTGGACCAGTCGGCACTCCCACCAACAGTGGATCAGAGTCCCTTTTCTCCCCATCCACGCCAGCACCAGTTGTTCTTGCTGTTTTGGATGTGTGCCAGTCTCTGTGGTGTGAGATGGTACCTCATTGTTGTTTTGATTTGCATCTCCTGATGATTAAAGATGAAGAGCACTTTTTCATATGCCTTTGGCCCATTCGAATTTCTTCTTTTTTGGAAGCTTCTGTTCATTTTTTCTCCCCCATTTTTTGATGGGGTTGGCTGATTTTTTCTTGTGTGGAGTGCTACCAGTGCCTGATATATCCTGGATGTTAAGCCCTTGTCAGATGGGTATTGGGTGAATATCCTTTCCCACTCTGTGGATTGTCTTTGTATCTTGGTTACCGTTTCTTTTGAGGTGCAGAAGCTTTTCAATTTTATACAATCCCATTTGTTTATCTTTGCTTCCATTTGCTTGGTCAGTGGTGTGTCGGCTTTAAAGATACTTTTCGTTTCGATGTCGTAGAGCGTTTCTCCCTGTTTTCTTCGATGTACCTTATAGATTCATGTCTGATGTTGAGATCTAGAATCCATTTTGATCTGACTTTTGTGCATGGCGTTAGAAGGAGGTCTAAGTTCATTTTTTTGCACGTAGCTGCCCAGTTTTCCCAGCACCATTTGTTGAAGAGGCTTTCTTTGCTCCACTTAATATTTTTTGCTCCTTTATCAAAGATTTAGTGGTTGTATATTTGAGAATGTGTTTCCAGGATACTCAGTTCTATTCCATAGGTCTACGGGTCTGTCTCTATACCAATACCACATGTCTTAATTACAACTGCTCTGTAGTAGAGGCTTGAGGTTGGGGAAAGTGATACCTCCCATCTTCTTTTTCCCAAGGATTGCTTTAGCTATTCGTGGGTTTATTATTCCATACAAATTTCAGGAGTGTTGCATTAACAGTATTTTTGAAAGATTTCAAAATGCATGTGATAGGAATTATCTTTCATTATATAGATGATGAAAT
Source organism: Cryptotis parvus (assembly GCA_021461705.1). Classification (NCBI taxonomy): domain Eukaryota; kingdom Metazoa; phylum Chordata; class Mammalia; order Eulipotyphla; family Soricidae; genus Cryptotis; species Cryptotis parvus. Next base: position 17,613 of record JAJIBD010033665.1, on the reverse strand, counting down.
ACCAAGTTGGTTATAGCCACCCCCAACATGCTTCAGTGCCTTGTCTTCATACTGGGCCTATCTCTAACAAATAATTGCAATATCTCATAGAATTATAATAGTTTTCTTGCTTTATCTGTTGGCCACTGAGGAGGAGAATAATACAGAAATTTTGGATTTGGGCCTCAGGAACCAAAAAGAAGTCAGAGAAAGAGGGTGAATATAACATTAAATTTAGATTTTCACAAACCAGAATTTCCTATACCAATTCTATTAAACATATTAAACAACAACTAAGGAATAGTATTTTTCTACTGCTACACCCCTAACAAATATTAAGTCAGATTTAGTAGATATAGATAAATAGATTAAAAGGACAATAGATTCCATTAAAATTGTACCCAGAGAAATGGTTTACTCGCTTAATTGGAAAGATGGCCAAGGGAGAAATTTACAGCTGAGCATTTCAATGATTCTAAACAAATGAATAAATGGTTCACTTATTTCATTTAATGTCTGATCTGGTGGTACCCAAAAGTCTATTCAAAAGAATGTCCCATTGTATTACCTCTGGGGTTGCTTCTTTCTATCTTGCTCTGAATATATGTAGATATTTAAAATTCATGTCTGATGCAAAAACCATCTATACTGATCATGTTTAAATGTCTAGGGTTCTACGTTGGAGCCTCAAAATTCTGACCCTCACCCCCCAGAAGAACATGATCTGACTTTTTAAGAAGTCTTGCCTGGGTTCAGAGAATGCCTCCGAAAAACCAGAAGTTTTAAAAATATTTTAATACAAAGCATTTATTTGTGACTAAGCTATACTTAAAAATGGAAGGGACCCTGATTTGGATTGCAAGCATATTTTCAGAACATGTTTATTGTGTCACAAATCAAAGAGTGTGCTTTCATATTCGCCATTTTATTTCATTTTTAATGAATTCTTCAAGAACGCACTGTGTGTGGGAAAGGCTTGAGCTAAGAGGTTTATTGGGGTATAATTTACATACCCCAAACTTCACCTCATCTAGGTGTACTGTTCAGTGGTTTTTACTACATTTATTGTTCAGAAATTATCACCATATTCCAACCGGAGAATATTTCCCTCCACCCTTGGAAAGACACCAATTTTCAGTGAGAGTGTATTCTCCATTTCTGTTCCTCTCCCACAACTCTAGGCGAATAGGAATCTGCTATATTCATATGTTTGCTTACTTAAAAAAAGACATTTAATATTAATTGATTCATGTAATTTGTGTTCCTTTTCATTCATGCTTCATTCACATGGTTTAATGTTTTTGAGGTACATCCATATTGCTTTATCTGTATTTTATTTCTTTTTATTACCAAATAGTATCATTTGTATGTCTGAACCATATTTTGTTTATTTTTCACTAGTTCATGTTGATTTGTATTATATACATTTTCATTTTTAATAATCCTGCTTTTGACCATTGGTGCAGAAACCTTTCCATACAATATAGCATCAGATTATTTTCAAGTGAATTTATAAAATATTACAAAGATAATGCAATATTATGGCAAAAAGTGTCTCATAAAACACCATTTTTTTTTCTCTAATCACATAAGGGTGTTACACAATTACAAGAGTTTCAAATTGTTGAAAATGCTAATACCAAACTAGAACTGAGCATTAAATACAGGCAAAAAGATACACATGAGAACCTTTTTAATGTATGTACTGTAATCCACAATCTGGAAGGGAAGAAAAAGAGAAAAAGATAGAGAGAAAGTGGAAGAAATAAAGAACCTGTAATGGAGGCAGGCTAGGGGAGGAGGGGAGGGAATCAGGGACGTTGGTGGTGGAAAATGAGCACTGGTGGAGGGATGGGTGCTGGAACGCTGTATGACCGAAACCCAAAAATATGAACATCTTATGAATGTCTTTGTGGTTGTATATCTCACACTGGTATAATAAAATACTCTAAAAAAAAGTAAAATAGTTTCAAAATAATCAGTGACACCATTAATATCAGTGGTACCATATCTACAGCCTTTACTAAGTACTTATGAATATTTGAGTGGGATGAACATACTTTATTACTGTAGAAAAAATATTTCTGCAATTAATATGTATCTCTGTATCACTGTCTTCCCGTTCTTCATCGATTTGCTCGAGCTGGGCCCCAGTAACATCTCCATATGTCCTTTCTCATGCTAGTAGAGCCCAAGTGACACCTGCTTTGCTCCAGGAACATAAAGAGCCTCAAACCATTCCGTCAGGTCATGGGAATGAGGTCTAAAATTGTTACTGGTATTTGGCATATCAAATACAACACGGGTAGCTTGCCAGGCTCTGCCATGCGGGTAGCATACTCTTGTAGTCATCTCTAAATCCAGCATTTATTGATGAACTGCGCGACCACAAGCAGCCGCTTGAGCCAGACTGTGATAGGCTGGTGTGCTGGGTGGAGTTCTGACTAGAGGGAAGTCTGGATGTGGAAAATGGAGGCTCTCATGGAGTTGGGTTCATCTGGCTTGTTGCAAGGCTCTGGTGGGGTGGCGGGCCAGGGCTAGAACCCGCCATCCCTCCTGGGCACCTCGTGAGCGGCTGGGCACAGGGAGAGCCAGTAGCAGCTCTGCCCCATGTCTGTGAGTCAATTAATATGTACTCACTGTAATATTTGTTTTTGTTTGGGAATGGCCACACCCATGAGTGTGCAGGATTTACTTCTAACTCTGTGTTTAGGGATCTTTCCTGGTAGGACTTGGGGGCCATCTGAGTTTCAGGATTGAACCTTTGTCAGCTGCATGTAAGGCAAGTGTCTACTTGTTTTGTTTCTCTAGTCCATGCATTTCCTTTTTTCCTTTAATTTTTTTGTCAAAGTAATATTAGTTTACATGAATCTATGTTCTTTCAGGATACAATTTCACATTTCTTCCAAGATATTAATTACATTTCACCCCCATGAACATGCCAGATCGATCCAACAAAGTTCATTGTTCCAGGTCTACAACAAGGCCATAGGATATATTATTAAATCTACACTATTCAATATGTTCTACATTCAAATGGTAAGAATACGTTAGTTAACAGACTAGATGAGTAGACAGAACTATCAATGCAGCTGTACAAATAGAAAGCTCTCCTAGATTATATAGAAACAATTATATTGGGGGGCAGAGAGATAGTCCAGCCTGTAGGGGTTTACCTTGCATGCAGCCAAAATGGGGTTTGATTCTTGGGCATCCCATATGGTCCCCCAGCACCGCAGGAAGTAATTCCTGAGTGTAGATCCAAGGAGTAACCCCTGAGCATTGCCAGGTGTGACACAAAAAAATAAAAAGAAAAAAGGAACAATTACAGATTAGGTTCAAGTTGGTGACAGGAAAAGCTTTAAAAAAGATGAAATTACAAAGCAGAAAATTTGTACTGATGGATGTAGGAGGATATAGAGGGATAATTGTTAAAATTATTCTCAGCAAACAGTAGAATGGATACAAGTGAAGGCATAAAGGTGAAAAAATGTTTGGACATATTTCCAATGGGCACACGAAGGGCAAAAGTGTAGCACTGTGAGCATGAAAAAATTACAGTGCTATGAGCAATGAAATCGAAGACGTAAAATTAAAATTAATAGTAGATATTCCATTCAAAGAAAAGTGCCTTTGCAATGTCCTAAGCAGGTCAGACAGAGATGGATCTGTTCTGAAGGAGCACGATGGCCACTGTCGGAAAATTTGTTATTGGCTGCATCGGTAGCAACATGAAGGGAAATTTGGGTGCTACTAGTTTGTTTGTCCAGGCAAAATTGAGACTGTTTTTTGTGGGAAAGAATAAAAAATTTATGGTGTACTAACTGCCATTAAAAAAAGATGAAATTACGTCTTTTGGAGAAAATGGATGGATCTTAAAATTATTTTGCTAAGTGAAATAAATAAGAAAATAAAAGATCATTACCTTATTTCACTCATACATGAAATATGAATAACCAAAGCAAATAAACAGGCAAAACAATTATCAAGTTAATGCCTAGACTTGAAGAAAATTGTAATGATTGGGAGCAGGAAAGGGCGGGTGGGAGTAGTGAGTAGAAAGGGCTTCTCAGAGGAGGGATGGCACCCAGAATTTGGGTGCTGCTTGGGTTACATATACACAGCTAATCCCTGAAGTCCCATGGTATTGTAATTCAGTGATAAATCAATATTAATAATAATGAAAAAATACATAAAAACAAAGGTACTGTCAAAATAAACTGAAAAGTCACACCAAGTTGTGTCAGTGTGGCGATATGCTGACGGAGCCCATGTGTTGCTTGAGTCCACGTGGCACATGCAGTTCCCAAGTTCGTGTCTCCTGCATCTCCTCTCCTGAGATGTATACTATCTCCTCTTTCTCCCCCTCTTGCCCTTTCTCTTCTCCTTACCCTTCCTAAAACCCTCCATAATAATTCTGTTTTACTTCTAACGAAAAAGTTTTGTCACTGCAAAATTTCATCATAATGAGTGAAAAAGACAAACCATACAGAGAAAAAAACTAGAACATACACCAATAACTCTAAAAATTTTCAATACGAATCAATTCAGTATCAAAAAGTCTTAACAATATTTGACCTAGAAGACAATGAAGCAATGAAATTCCTGTCTGAGAGAAAGTACTTTAAGGGCTGGGGAGAGTGAAGGATGGAGTAACGGAGCTCATTGGGCCGGTGCTAACTCTGAATCTTCGTTATAGGTGCAGTAGAGCTCAAACACTAATAGAGGTGACACAACAGTGGAATTGTAAGTACTATGCAATGGTAATGTAAGTGCACAAGAGATATTTAATAGGAGAAATAAAGGAGGTCTGACTGTCAAAAATACACAGCTAAGATTTGAACCCATTAAAGCCTGGAAGTCTTTTGGGGGAGTCAAGTTTATAATTGCCAGCTAAATTGTCGGACTTCTGAACCCAAAACCTGGATCACGGATTGAGAAACTAACAGAACAAAGCTGTTAATGGAAACCATACATGAAGACTGAAAAAAATAATCAGAAGGAGAAACTACTTAAGGAGAACATGAAGAAATGATCAGAAAACAAGAATGCAAAGAATGTGTTAGTTCAGAAACCTGAAGGAAAAATTGTTTTAAAGGAGCTTAATAGGGAGGAGCTAATTTTAATGTCAGACTCTTATAAGGGTCAATGAGATAAGGGCTGAAAATTGTTCAATTAGCTTTTTGAAAAATAGGGAAGTCATTAGTGACTTTATATTAGGTCATCCTCATAGAGGTAATAGTAAAAATGAGATTTTTGTAGGTTTAGGAATAAAAGGAGTTGAAGTGAGACAAGAACTAGCCAAGTCTTTTAAGAAGGCTAAAAGAGGAAAGAGGAAAGACTGAACAGCCCCAGGAAAGTGGTAGAACACCAGAGACAAGCTATGAGAGCTGCAGCCGCAGCGGGGTGTGAGGTACAGTGTGGTGCATGCCTACACATCTTGTGTTTCTGACTCCTTCTCTGTGTGCTTGTGATTTCATTCTGCGGGCTACTTGAGAACAGATCTTTTGATTCACATTCCAATTTCTTTGCTTTATATCACAACTACAACTACAACTACTTTGTATAAAATTGCTACAGAAGAAGTTCTTATAAAACTGTAGCTATAAAGTAAGTCATTGTCTTGAACCTAGACTATGTACTTACTATTTATCCTGTTAAGTTAATAAACAGTTAGATATGTGAAATACATCATAAAATCCAGATATTCTTGTTTAAATGAATTAGAATAAGAGTAGGTCTTGCAGCAGAATAACACAACTGGCACTGAATAGTTATTTCGGAAGAGAAATGTAAAGGCTCAATAGCATAACTGACTTCAGTCATTAGATTTCTTTGCTGGGATTCTGAATCCCTGAGCAAATTCTGAAAACAAAGCAGTTTGTATAATGGCTGATGACCACTGCACTGCAGTGAGGAACCTTTTGTAATATGCTTTTTGGGAATGAAAGTGTCTGTTTCCTTCTTTACATTAGGATAAAGACTTAGGGTGTTAAACAGACATTCATTGGTAGTTTGTTAGCATCTCTAGCTTTGGAGAGAGGAGAAGGGAGTCAGTTGTGAAATTTTAACTTGCCACTTTTATTACTAGTTCAAATATTGGGAGAAATTGTCAGAGAGAAAAAATGATTACATAAAGAACTATTCCTCAGCAAAGTGGGATTGGGCTATTTTAATTCTACTCATGTCGGAATGGCAAGATAAAAGATACATTTTCTGCATAAACAGAAGCGGATTCAGGTGAGTGGGAGGAGAGATAGTACCGAGGTAGTGTGCTTTCTTTGTATGCAGCTGACCGGGGTTCATTACCCAACATCCCATATGGTCATCCAAACATCAACAGGATAATTCCTGAGTACAAAGCCAGGAGTAACCCTTGAAAATTACCAGGTGTGGCCCCAGACCAACAACTATCACTATCACTATCACTATCTTCCCATTCATCATCAATTTGCTCGAGCGGGCTCCAGTAACATCTCCATATGTCCTGTCTCATGCTAGTAGAGCCCAAGGGCATCTGCTTACTCATGCCAGTATGAGCGAGCAGAAACCAACAACAATAAAACAAATATGGATTTTTTCTTACCATAAGCTAAAGTGTCTAGAAATAAACATTAAACATGATTTTCTTAGGCCCTTCTCAGAAGGTTAGACATTGTCAGAGAATCTCCCAAATAAGAAAGCCAGGCCCTCGCACACTTTTCACTCCCCCAGGATCTGTGTGGAGCAGGAGAGATTATGGCATGGGGTGGATCTTGCATTCCAGAGACACTTGACCTGTAACTTCTCTTACTCAGCTTTAGCTTTGAGTTTCACTTTTTCTTTTAAAGTGAAGCAAATACTTTTATTGAGAGAGAGGAAAACTCTTGTAAGGAACATACATTATACATACTGATCTGGGATGCAGGTACCCATAATGGATGGTACTCTGTCATTGAGTTTCTAGGCAGTACATGAGATTAGCGTTTCTACTTCCACCCTTCCCACTCTGACATTCGGAGTCTGAGCTGTGAGGAAAACTTGTCTGGACAAAGCAATGATACTTTCATACCTTGAAGCTTACAGTTCATCATCTTTTAGAAAACCAAGAAATTAAAACAGAATAACTTCCAGTATAGTAATTTGAGACTAGGCTTAATTTGAATTCTCTGTAATGAAGTTCAGTCTTTGTTTGATCCTCCAAGGCTTTGGAACAGTCCCTGAATGGATGCGCAGAAACATGTGCAGTGAGACTAATCAGGACAACAGGACAACAGTCATCAGCAAAGTGTTCTGTGCCTAAGAGCGCAGACCTGGGTGGTACCAAGTGCTGGTGATGCTGAACTACTTCCAGACGGCCACAGTGGGGTACAGAGGGAAAAGGGGAAAAGCTCTCTGGCTGAAATTATCTATGTACAGTCTTCACATCATCACTTGCCCATGGGCCCCACGGCTCATGCCATTTTCTGCTTTTAATTTCTCTGGTGCTTGGGTTAAAAAGAAAGTGGGGGCCCGGGGTACAGACAGACACATGTGGGGTTATCCAGGACTCCAACTCCTCTGAGACAGAGGGTGAGACCAGTGCAGAGATAAGCTGCTCTCTGAACTGAGCAAAGTCAAGCAAACTTATTATAAGCACTGAGCTTTGAGGCCAGGTTGTCAGAGTTGGGATCCTGTTTCTGAAACCTGCTAGTGTGATTGTGGAGGAATCAATCATTAAATCTTATAACGTGCAATTTCTTCATCCGTAAAATAATCTGAATCCTCATTTCAAAGATTGTGGGAGGATTTAATGAGATAAATAAAAAAGTGCACATCAGTGATTAAAAAGCCATAATTATCTGTGCTCAAGTCCCTCTATTTTAGTCTCATTATTTTCCAACATTTGAAAAAGTATCCCAGATTCAGCTAGGAGAGGACGTTTCAGTTACATTCTTTGGGGGCCACTCCCACAACTGTCCAGAGCTTATTCCTGTCTCTGTGTTCAGCAATGACTCCTGGTGGGTGCTGTGAGATCTGTATCTGGTGCTGGAGCTCAACCCAGTGTAGGTGGCATGCCAGGACAGCACCTCAACCTTTTTCTTATCTCTCTAACGCTTCTATTCAGTTCTATCCTTTACAGTAGTATGAGTCAATGAACATTCTAGTTTGTGTTAAAATTTCCAGAACTCAGACAATTGTGTTCATATTGGGTTCTGTAAACAAGATATAACACAGATGTGCCATCCCAAGAAGGGGGTTAATACTTTTTAATCTTCAGTACATTTATATGCATGTGTATATATGTATATTTATGTGAATATATGTATAATTATGTATATATATGTATATTTATGTGTGTCACTTGTATCACTTGTCTTCCCGTTGTCAATCGATTTGCTTGAGCCGGCACCAGTAAACATTTCCATATGTCCTGTTGCAAGCAAGTGTAGCCCAAGGGCATCTGCTCTCTCCAGGAACACGAAGAGCCTTAAACCATTCCTTCAGGTCATGGGATGAGGTCTATAATTGTTACTGGTTTTTTGGCATACAAATACAACACGAGTAGCTTTCCAGGCTCTGCCATTTATGTATATATGAGATTTTTACAAGAAAACAAACTTGTCTAAACTTTCAGGCATACCTGAGTACATAAAGTGCAAATACATGTGGTTTTCTTCTCATCCTCCATCTCACATATGCTTTTTTAAAAATTGTATACTTCTCTCACTGTACTATTGCTCCAGCCCCAAAGTAATATACACCTTAAATATGTATAATCATCTTAGGCATTTTTTCCCGTTAACATCTATTAACTCTTTATAGTCTGAAACATAAACTGATTTGTAAGGCAATATTACTGTAATAAAAATAATATAAAGAACCAGTAAAAGAATAAAAAATAAAATTGTATATTTCTTGTTTAAACCAAGTTAAATACTTTTTTAATAGCAAAACAATAATTTTATTAATATTCCATGATAGCAAATTGCACATGGTAAAAGTGACTGGAATATACACACATTGTTATGTTCTGAATGCTCTGAAGTGAAGACTGAATAGGGACATTGTTGGCTTCAAAGGCCTAACTAATCTATTGCTCTCTTTCACACACACACACACACACACACACACACACCTCACCTTTTGGTTTTAACTTACCACTTCCTCAGAAGTTCTCAACTATTCCTTTCACTTCTTTCCATATAAATGTAGAAATAAATTTCTCCAATTTACTGAAAACTATCTCCCAAAGGAAACCAGGGGAGGCAGGAAATTAAACTGTGGCACTGAAATCATTTCAGCACTCCAGCTTTACCTCACAAATGTAAATTTAGGGAATTCCACTTGTCAAAGTCCTCTTTGAAGCTTTAATAATTGATCCCAATTATTCTAACCACATTATTCAGGCCTATGTTCAACTTAATATCTAAATAGATTCCAACTTTTGCCACCTACTAAAATTCCCCAAAGTGAATATTGCCACATTATGCTCTTCAGTTAAGAGCAAAATTTCTGACTAAAATGTTTTTACTCAGATCCCAGATGGCTGCAAAATCTTCTATGATAACTAAAACTGTGAGAATTGGCATCACATTTGAATTGGTATCAACTTGTAGTAAAAATATGCCCAGGAAGAAGGGAATCATTGTACTTCTACCAATCACTTTAATACCCGAGACATCTTCCCTTCTTACTAATAGCTATCTCTAATGGTTGGAAAGTCAAAAACAGATAGCAAAGAATATAAAGGAAAATCATAGTATCTGAGGAGCATTCCTGTGAACAGGTTGAGTACAGTATAAATTATATGTTCTCATTCTATATTCAATAGGAATTAATGTGTAAAAACACACCACATACATTCTCTCATTACTCTCATTTTCTTCTATTTTCTTTTATTTTTGGGGGTCACATACAGCGATGCTCAGGGTTACCCTCCTGGCTCTTCTCTCTCAGGAATAACTCTTGGAGGTGCTAGGGATGCCAGAGATTGAACCTTGGTCAGCCGCAGTGCAAGGCATATGCCTTCCCTGCGGTGTTATTGCACCGGCACCTCTTTTATTTTGTTTCTTACTGAACTATTGCTCCAGCCCCAAAGTAATATACACCTAAAATATGAATAATCATCTTAGGCAGTTTTTCTGTAACATCTATTAACTCTTTATGGTCTGAAACATAAACTGATTTTGTAAGGCAATATTACAAATATGACTGAACACTGTCAGCAAAAGGCTATACTTATTTTCAGAACTCTGAATATCAATTCTTCCTTTAAACTTTTGCAAGGGAAAATAATAAAAGTGCATGAATACTTCTCTTTTCATTGCTAATAAAATACTGCTCAATGAAGTAAGGAAAGTCAAGAGGTGTTAGTACTATCTATAATTTTAGTAATATTTATATCTATAACCATTGGAAAAGTATTAAGCATCTGGGTCCTATGTCTTCTCTTTTCAACTGCTTAAAATCAAAGAGACCAAACTATAAAATAAAATAAAATCTAAGACCAATGTATTGTCTTGAGATGAATGCACACAGACTGGGAAGAAGGGAATTAAAATTGTTGAGCATCTGTTATGAGTCATGCAGGAGTTTGATATAAAATTTGCAAAACCTAATCTTATTTTTAAACCCACCTCTCGCAGAAACTCACGTTACCAGAAAACAAGAAAGAACTTGAATTTTTGAAAAAACTTCCATTTTGAAGATGGAAGAAGCAAATTCACATTCAACTTACTTGTTCTATTTCACCCAGTGATTTTCAACTGGGAGTGACTCTTAAAACCATCCCCATACACCTAGAAAGACATTTTTGGCAATGTCTGAGACATTTTTAATAGTCATGACAACTAGAGTTTAGTGAAAACCTAGCGGGTAGGGCATAGGAATATGGGTCACATATCTCAGGGCGGCCAGTCTTACAAACCACCTACACAAAAAAGGAATTTTCTGCCCAAAATTGAGTCATTGCATGAAAACATGTAACAGATAGTACAATGATAAAAAAGGAAATCACAGATCATACGTAGATAAGTGGATGATTAAGTTTACACTTTGTGATTGCTTTTTGAGACAAATTCTACTTATATGATTCTTTTTTAATATTTTATTACACCGCCATGTGATATGCAATTACAAAGATGTTCATGTTTGCGTCGCCCTACAGTGTTCCAGCACCCATTCCTCCCACCAGCCCCATCTCCCCCACCACCAATGCCCCCCACTTCCCTCCCTCCCCTCCCCAGCCTGCCTCTATGGCAAGCTCTCTATCTCTTCTCTCTCTCTCTTCTTCTCTTACTCTCCTACACATCAGGTGGATTGCAATACATACATTCAGAGATCATCATGTATATCTTTTTTCCTATATTCATTGCTCAAAGTTCTAGGCTGGTATTATCACCTTCGACAAACATCAGCACACTGTTCCCTCTCTGTCCCACCCCTAACCACTGATTCCCACATGTTTGTGTAGATTCCACCTTTTTTTTTTAATTGAAAGATGCTCATGTAGAGCTTTGGCTCTACAGTGTACCAACACGCACCTCCGCCCAAACCCATCTCCCTTCACCAATGTCCCCACCTCCCTCCCCCCCGCACCTCAACCACTTGGGTTCTGCATATCATTTCTTTCCTCTTTATATCTCCCTCCCCAAACAAACTTTCCTGCTCTTCGTGGAATGCAGTGCATTAAAAAGACATTACTGTTTCACTATTTTAGTGGACCGCGAGGCCGCTCGCCGCGCAATCTGGGCTCGAACTGGCTTTGCTCTGTTGATCTGGTCGTGAGGCAGTTTCGCAGCGTCTGGACAGCAAAAAATGGTGGCTAGTGTGATGGTGCAAGCCTCATCCGGCTGCTTCCGGGGCCCCAGAGGCGACGGGCCCACTCCCAAAACCCATCTGCCCTCCTCGGGTTCCATGGTCAGCTAGGCCGCCGTAGCCGAGCGCCAGCCTCCCAGCCGCTCATGAGGCCCTGTATGCTGGCCCGTGGCAGCCTGGCAGGGGCAACCAGGCTCGAACAAGATGGAGGGGGGAAGGGATGACCTACGCCTCCATCTGGCGATTCTTCAGTGATTCCGCTCTGGAGCCGCCTACCTGGGCTCAGAACTGGCTTTGCTCTGTTGATCTGGTCGTGAGGCGTTTCCGCAGCCACCGGACAGCAAAAATGGTGGCTAGTGTGGATGGGCGTAGTCTCATCCGGCTAGCTTCCGGGACCCCCAGAGGCGACGGCCCACTCCCAAAACCCATCTGCCCCTCCCTCGGGGTTCCATGGTCACTAGGCCCGCGCAAGCCGAGCGCCAGCTCCCCAGCCGTCCGTGAGGGGCCCTCGTATGCTGGCCATGGGCAGCTCCATTGGCAGGGCCACCAGGCTCGACAAGATGGAGGGGGGAAGGGCGCATTTTTTAATTTAAGCTTTTTGATAACTGATGACACCTTGGAAGGGAGAGCAGTAAGTTATTTAAGAATAAAGTTTCAGGGCCGGAGCCGATAGCCCAGCATGTAGGACGCTTGCCTTGCACGAGGCCGGCCTAAGGCGGCCCGAGTTTGATCTCCGTCATCCCATATGGTCCCCCCTGAGCACCGCTGGGAGTAATTCCTGAGTAGATCCAGGAGAAACCCCTGAGCATTGCCAGGTGTGACCCAAAAAAGCAAAAAAAAAAAAAACAGAATAAAGTTTCAGAAGGTTAGGTACCGGGAATCAACTTAATAGAAAAGTAAAGTAAAGACTTTCATAGAGATAAATGTAAAATGATAAGACACTGCTAAAAGAAACAAAGAGAATACAAGAAAATAGAAACATTCCCCTGCTAATATATTAAAATGATTGATACTGTGAAAGTGAAAATCTTGGTCAAATTAATATGCAGATTTAATGCAGCCCCTGTAAACACATTCATGACATTTCTAAAAGACATAGATCTTTCTCTTTCCTATATCCCTTGTAATGCCCTTTTTGTTGTTTTTCTCTCTTCCATATGCCCTATGTAATGCGATTTTTTAACAAGAGAAGCTGCTTTAAATTTTATTATTTATAGAAAGGGAAAATGTGTTCCACTTCTACAAATTAATCTAAATCAGTATCACATGTTAATAATTATGTTTTCAGTAACAGAACCTTAAATCATTTTTTTTTGCATGAAGTTGCTTTATTTTTTTTTTATGTTTTCCCCAAATTTTTATAATGCGATTTGGATGACTGTTGACTAGACTTGTTACCAACTGGATCCCACAGGACGTCAAAAAAGATCTTGTGGCCGCCCACCTACAAGATGGTCAGACTTGTTTGTCAAGACCCTGAACGAACAGTTTGAGGCTCTTCGCATTTCTGAAACAACCAGATACCATTGGGCTACACTGGCATGTGATAGGGTCAAATGGAAATGTTACTGGTGCCCGCTCAAGAAAATCGATGAATAATGGGGATGTCAAGTGATCAAATGATCAAGATATGCCCTTTACATATTGGTATGCAGGAGCAAAGGCCTTTGTATAGACAAAGGAAGACAGTTATGGCTATGGATATGTGGATATAGGTGTTAATTAACTCTGAGATGTTACCTCGTGGCTGTTTCATCATATTTCTAACTTAAAACCTCAGTTGCCCTTTATGAAAAATGAACTAGTTCCAGAGGCCCCATTCACTCTCAGTGGAACAACATCTCTATATGCAGCAGTTATGTGTACCTGAGGTCGAGAAGTCAACATGATGAACTACCTAAAACCTGAGCTGTGGAGGAAGAGAGCTGCATGGAATGCCTTCAAAGGTATAGAAGAAATAGCTAAAAAGGACAAAAGAACCTCCGGTTCCAGGCACATCATTTTGACTCCACCATTCTCCCTGCATTAACATACACCTCAGAGAGCCTGGTCCCTAAAAAGCAGGATGAGAATGCTGTTGGGCCTCCCCAGAGAGGAATCGAAGAGCTATGCTTGGAATATCACGCCTCACTCAAGTGAGAGAAGGAATTCGGACTTCTGACCTCCATCGCTATTCCAGAATCAGGATGCTGTCTCGTTGCCAAGGCATCGAAAATCAGATGGGCTGGACATGTAATGCAATTTGAAGACAACCACTGGACTAGAGTCATTACCGACTGGATCCCAAGGGATGTCAAAAGATCGGGGCCGCCCCACCTACAAGATGGTCAGAATTCCTTGTCAAGATCCTTAGAGGAACGGTTTGAGGCTCTTCATATTCCCGAAGCAACCAGGATGCCATTGGGCTACATTGGCACGTGATAAGGTCCAATGGTAAATGTTACTGGCACCCACTGAGCAAAATCGATGAATAACAGGATTCAAGTGATCAAGTGATCACGCTTTTAGATTGATTCTAGTTCCTTAGACCCCAAGAAGAGTCCCATCATGGGACTTCAGATGGACAGAGGACAAGCAGTAAGTAAGCTACCCTGACGTGTGACATAGGACAGACTAAGTGTCATTAGCAGGATAAGAGCAAAGTCATGGAACAAACTCTGTCCTGACCCAAAGATAAGTAACTGATTTCAGATCATTTGGGCTTAGGGAAAAATTGGGCTCAAGGTGTCTCCAGGAAAAGTCACCCTTGATAAATGTCTGTATCTCTTACTGTGCTAATACAAAATGACTAGAAATATTATCAAGATGATTATTCACTAGGTAAGGAAAGGTTAAAAACAACATGCCAGGATTCTGCCTTTCTCTGAATGGGTGCAGAACCCAGGGCAGGTTTCTATGTTTGGAGAAGGGGTCCCCTGGGAAGGAGAGAGATTTTTTACACCTTCTCATTGCTGGTCACCATCCAAAATCCTCAGATCATAAGATCTCACCCAAAGAGATTAAGCCAGTCTCCAGCCCGGCATGTCAGAAACCCAGCCTCACGTAGACCCACCCCACAGAGACCCGCCCCTTCAGAGGAGAGTATTTAAAGCCCAGGGAATGCTTGAGCCACAGACAAAGATACACCCGGCAGAGAAAAAACCAGCTTTCCCTATTGGGATTTACCACAAAAATTACCATGAATATTCTACCCACCCTCTGATAGAGCCCCACAAGGTAATGAGAATACTAGCGCCTGCACGGCAGAGCCTGGCAAGCTGTCTTGACGTGTGTAGATATGCCAAAACCAGTAACAAAAATGCTTATTTTCCCACCTCGAAAGAGCCCCTTGTATGGCGGCGGGCCGTAAGGCGACAAGCAGTGCCTGATAAAATTTCATGTCCATCCTAGGCTGCCAAAACGAAGAAACGACTAAAAAGGACTGTCTGTACTTTTCGATGCACGTGACGCTGGCATCAGAAGCATATATCGAGGATCTGATGGATTTTAAGCAACAAAAGATCAAGTGACATCATTGTTCTGACTGAGACAAGGAGGCGCCAGTTGCATCATGCTTATTTTGACACCTGGAGAAGAACTGTTCCTTTGAACATGTGACTGAAAAAAGAGCGTATCGGTGGTGCCTGGTGTCCTTCTCAACAGGAACATGGTGCCAACATTGATTCATTTGAATGCCTAACAAACCAGATAGGACGATTACACTTGAAGAGATGTGGCCAACTGCCCGTAATTTCTGTCTTCATTGTCTACGCTTTAACATCCATATACAAAGAAGATGAAATTGAAAAATTTCCATGTAACTGGAGGAGTTCTAAAAAAGATCACACCTTCTACAAGATCATAGTCGGTGATTTTAATGCCAAGATAGGACCGAGAAGATTGGCTAAGAACTCCACATCGGGACCCATGGCCTAGAATGGAACAAACAGAGTGAGAGACTATCTGAGTTCATCATTTCCAGCAAGACCATTCATGGGGGAACTCACAGTTCCAGAAGGTTGAAGTGAAACGTTGGACATGGGAATCTCCTGGTGAACAGTTCACAAATGAAAATGACCACATTATCTTCAATCGACGGTTTTGTCTGACCAATGTAGCTGTAGTCCCCAAATTCCAAACAGGATCGGACCACCGTCTCCTTAGGTGCAAAATTCTACTTCACACAATGGGGAGAAGGCTGCAAAATTTAAGAAGAAAACTCCCAGAACGACCACCAACTGGGAACTCTTTGGGAGCATTGCAGCAACATGGGAAGATACCATCATTGACGCATCGATTAGAATGTAGAAGAATACAACCAACTGGTTCAGCACCTCCACGATTGTGCGAAGAATGCCCGACAGAGAGAAGGACACAAAAGGATGCCCGTCTTCAGAAACTCTCGAGCTCATTCGCAACGTGGCAAGGCACGAGCCTCAGGAGACCAAATGCTGACGTCCAAGCTTATAAAGCGCAGAGAAGAAATAAAAGAAGACCTCAAAGACAGAAGAGCAGAAATACTGGAAGATTCAGCAGAAGCCGGGAAAAGACATTCACACCACCCACCTGTCCTTCGCCAACTATAAGATCAAGATGACTGCCCTCCAACGCCCTGGATGGATCTATCACATCTTTCCAGAAAGGCAATGGAGAAGATTATCCATGACTTCTACTCAGATATTTTGATAGCCCGTCCACCTGCCCACATACCAAATTCCACAGGACGGATGTCATTCCCAATGTTTTTCCTTCTGAAATCCGACATGCCATTTCCATCGGTAAAGAAGGGAACAGCACCAGGTCCAGAAAAAGTCAGACCTGAACACCTGAAGAATCTGCCGCCGGTACTCATCAATACATTAGCTCGGATCTTCACCGCCGCTACCTGTCGAATGCAAGGTGCCCTCCCAGTGGAAAACCAGCAGGACAGTTCTACTGCTCAAGGGAGAGACATTCACGACAGCGGCAACTATCGCCCCATCTGCCTGTTGTCCGTCATCTACAAGCTGTTTACACGAGTCATCCTGAACAGGATTGGCAGAACACTAGATGAGGGACAACCATGCGAGCAAGCTGGCTTCCGGAAAGGATTCAGCACAATCTACCATATCTACACAGTAACCAAGCTCATTGAGGTTTGTAGGGAGTACAAGATGCCGCTTATGTCTCACGTTCATTGATTTACAGAAAGTGAAAAAAATTTTGGTTTGTTGTGGGGGGATTTCAAAGGAGAGTTGGGAAGTTCCCTTGGAGAGTGACTTGTGTACTCTGTGTGCTGGTGGAACTATATGTTTGGGAAATCACCAATAATAGTGTTCAAAAGCACAGAATCTTATTTAAAAATGAATTTTTATTTCATGGATAAAATTAATTTATTTCTTTTCCACTATGTTTAAACACCACGGTTTACAAAGTTGTTCATGATGTTATTGTTACAGACATTCAATATTCCAATAGCAATCCCACCAGCACTGTCACCTTTTGGTCTCTGTTTTCCCAGTCACTCTTGAAGCCTGACTCCATAGTATGCCTACAATAATTTATATTGTTTTGTTACCAATAAATACCTTATGGATGATTTAATAAAAACACTACTAAAGAAAATATGTTACAAATTTTTTGTATCTCACCAGGGATATTAAGTTTCTTGTCTGAGCGTTTACTATGGAGGCAGGCTATGTGAGGGGGAGGGAATGGGGGGACATCAGTGGTGGGAAATGGGCACTGGTGGAGGGCGGGGTGCTTGGAACACTGTATGAACGAAACCTCCAAACATGAACAACGTTGCAATTGTATATCTCACGGTGGTATGATAAAATATTAATTAAAAAAAAACCTGTGTTAATTTTATTTTTGGTCCATGTTAGTTGGCTCCAT
>JAJIBD010033664.1:0-52495 GCA_021461705.1 Cryptotis parvus | reverse complement strand
GTCGGGCGCTCCGCCGTCCCCGACAGTGCCGGGAAGCGAAGTTCCCTTCTACCCCGAGCAGGCGAGGAATGGATGAACACTCAGGAATCCGATGCAGTTTTAAAAAGGTTTTACTTATCACAGGTTCAGGCATACAAATCAGCAAAAAGGAAAACCCGATGCTTAGGATTCCAGGCTAGAACCCCAGCCACGTGTAGGCCAAGATGGCGACCACCACGTGTAAAACTTCCAAGGGGAATAAAACGTCACAAGGCGAAATCCCACAGGGAAGAAGACCGGGAGAGTGGGAATCGGCTAGTTTATACCCCCTCCGCAACTCAGACCTTCCTCCCATTGTTATGGAAAGCAGGGAGGGTCCAATGCCCTCAGGTAATCCCTCCCTGCATCTCACCTAGGGCCTTTACTGTGCTAATGTTTTGAGCCGGGAAGGCCTTTGAAATGTAGAGAAGGGGTTTCTGAGATGGCATGTCACTGTACCAAAGACCAACACCAATGCCAGTTAAATATTTCTCCAAGCCTTCACAAGTCTCCTCTACTTCATTGTAGTTTTATATTTTATCAGGGAGCCATGCTTGTTTGTTTGGAAGCAAACAGCATTTCTCTCTGGTCTAATTACTTAGGTGTCCTTACGTGGCCAGGCTAATATGCTGGTAAGATCTAGCTAGTCCCACGATGATTGTGATAGCATGGGAGAATATTTATACCAGCTAGTACAGCATACATGGTCGGATAAACTGCCACATTTAGACTACCCCCTTATCTACGGAGTGATTTTGCGGGAGGCAATCCAGAGCAGATGCAGCGGCCCTTAGGAGTCCTGCAACAGTTAAGTATGTTAGCACAGAATTATTCATAATGCCCATTTAAAAATGTCTGTCTCTAAAAAAAAGTAGTTTTTGAATAAAAATTTCTCTATCAACTTACTGATTTACAATTTTTTGGAATTTCAGATTATCATTGTTTATCTATAAATAATTATATATTTATGAATATATACCAGGTCTATAATAAAGGATATTATTTCAATTTATAAATAAATATATCTTTATAAATATATACCATTTATACAATTAAAAATCACCTCTTTGTGGCATATAAAGAAGAAATAAGGAAACAAAAATAATCAGAGTCATTGGAACTGAAGATGTGTACAGAGCTGAACTTACAAGGAGCAGGCGGAAAGGCTGGGTGGAAGGGTTCTTTGGGAGCCTTGTGGAGAGACACGGGCAGAGTCTCTAATGGTGGGTATGGTGCTGGCATGATATTTGCATTAAAGTATGATTAACAATATTGTAAATCCCAGTACCTCCATAAAAGTGGTGAAAGAAATAAAGACAAACTTAACAGGGAGTAGGGACCGGAGCCAAGGATGGGGTATGGCCTGACTGTGGCTTTTGCAAGACTCTAGAGAGGTAGAAAGACAGTGGGGTGGAAATTCACTTATGAGGTTGTTGCAATATTCCGAGGTGTAGGTGGGGGCTGGGGCAAGGATGGCGGCCCCAAGTAGTAGGGGAGGGTCACATTCTAGACAGACCATTCTGTGGTGTCTCACACAAGTACCTGAGTGTTGAAATAAGCACTTACCAACCTGCTTTTGCAAAAGAGTAAGTAGCATAGCACATTTGTGGAAATACAAAGTCTGTAAAATTCCGCGGGAGTTTAGACAGTGAAGTAATGGCTGAGAGAGACACAGTAATGCTCAGTTGGCGCCTCACCACATCAGTAGCTTCCTTTGCCAGGCCTGGTTGGGACATTCTATTTCCCAGTAGGGCTGAGAAGAGAAGCAGGTGGTGCACAGAGAGGGCAGTAGTGGAGCCAGCTGAGTCCCCCCGGCCCACACATCTCATGGACAGGACAGCCCAGGGCAAGGCTATGCAAAAGGAGCCATTTGTCATCTAAGCTTCCACTGGGCTGCTCCTCCTTGGGGGGTGTCTGAAGTCAGTGACCTCTTTTGGGCCAACAGCGCCCTCTCTTCTCTCAGATTCATCTCAGCATCTGTTCTGGAAACACCCAATCACTTGTTCGTAGCTTCTTGGTAATCTAAACAGAAGGCTTTTGCTTCCTGGGATCTGGCTGCCTGCACACAGCTGCAGGGACTACAGCCAGGGGGACATTTCTGTTTTTTAAAGGAAGCTGAGCCCAGTCAAACATAAAGTATTGCACCAAACCCAAGAAATTAGAATTGCCATTTTAGAGTCTGGCTAGAAAATACAGGGGGTTTGGGTTAGCTGAGTTCTACCTCCCAGGGACAAAGTCTGGTTCAATAAAATAAATGAACTTCAAAAAATAAAAGTGTTGAGTTAAATGAGAACCACTGCAGGGGAGGCAGAAGGCTCCCTCCTTCACCAGGTGTCTCTGCAGAGCAATAGAGCATCTGTTAGACTTGCTCGGGGGGAGCCTCCAGCACAATGAGCCTCTTATTCCCAGGGTCTTCCTGCACCTGCGCAATAGCCTTAAGCATCCATTTAAGCTCATTAGAAACCTCATCTCTCACCTAATCCTGACCTCAATCCTGACTTCATCACAGATTACTCCTGCTTTTGGAGATGTATGGAAGGAGAATCTTGCAGCATGTCTGATTTATGCACAGCTCATTGTGGCTGGCATTGTGAAACACTTCCTTAGTCTTAGGGCTTGGGGTCTGATCACAGTCATAGAGCAGCAGCAGAGTTAAACGGGGGCTATTGGAGCCATCTGAGACTGGGCACATTCCCAGTTCCTGATTTCTGTAGGTCTGGGTGGAACTTCATATTGGTGTTTTTTTTTTTTTTTGCTTTTTGGGTCACACCCGTGATGCTCAGGGGTTACTTTACTCCTGGCTCTGCACTCAGGAATTAGTCCTGGCAGTGCTTATGGGACCATATGGGATGCTGGGATCGAACCCGGCTGGCACAGGCCGGCCGCATGCAAGGCAAACGCCCTACCCGCTGGCTATCGCTCCGCCCCGCAAATTGGTTTTTTTGACAAACTACCTATGTGTCTAATGCAAATTTTTTTCTACAGAATCATCAGAGTTTACAAAGTTATTTATAGTTGAATTTTAGATGTATAAAATCATGGCTCCAATCCCACCACCAATATTCCCAAATTCTTTCCTGCCCCCATCCACACTCTTGCCCCTGGACAGGCACATTATAAAATTTGGTTGTTATACCTTGGTCTCAACAATGTTGTTTAGTATGTGCTTCAAATATGCAGCTATACCATTCCCCACATCTTGACCTCTGTCACCAAATACGTCCCTTTATCATCTCCTTCCTCTCTGCCTCCATTTCTTTCCACCTCCGTACTCTTCTCCTGTGCTCTGAGGTCAAGGGTCATCTAGAAATTCCCCCGAAAAGAGCTCCTTTTGAGAACCACCCTGAGTAACACTTCATTGCAGGACACATTTATCCTTCCTTAGTGATGTTGATGGGTGTTGGGTCCCAACATTGGACAATGACAAAGAATACTTCCCGAAACTAATGTATGTCTTAAGAGTACGCACATGGTCAGTTTGAGATAAACATTGCCCATTTTCCAATGTGGCCATTTACACTCTCACCAGCAGCAGATCAGGGTAGCAATTGCTTCATAACAATAGGTTTTGCAGTTAGTTATCTTTTTTTTTTTGGTTGTTTTTGGATCACACCTGGGCATGCTCCTGGCTCTGCACTCAGGAATTACTCCTCGTGCTCGGGGACCATAATGGGATGCCAGGGATTGAACACACGTTGGCTGCATGCAAGGCAAATGCCCTACCCATTGTACTATCACCATTGTACTTGTCCCCAATGGTTTTTATCTGATAGTGAATAAAGCTTAGCATCTCCTCATATGTTTATTGGGCAGTTAAAGACCTTGTCCTGTAAAACATCTGCTCATCTTTAACCCATATTCCTCCTACTTGTTTGTCTCTTAAAGTTAGCATCGAATACTTACTTGGATGTGTAAGTTTCAGTAAAATCACCCCAACCTTTTGCATCCTTTTGTAAATTCTCATCACACCCCTTTGTACTTCATCTACTTCTTTGCTCCTCTCTGCATCCCCACTCCTCACTACAGGTTCTTCCCGGGCTTCTCCTTATATGGTCAGGGAAGAAACGATGGTCACCTTCTCTCTCTGCTCAGCAGTTTCCTCCTTTCAGAACTCTGTAGCTCTGTTGGGCTGTGAACTTGGGCTTTATTTCATGACTAATTTCTTTGATGGCCATGGTACTGACTTACTCTACAAAGCCCCCTGGAGCATGGCGCTATCCAGACTGATCGATTAGCCTAAATGTTCCAAGGGCAAACATAACCATGGGCCCTGAGAACAGCTGTTTCTCAGGCTAAGGAAACATCTCCCTTTTTGGGAAACAGCTCTGTGTCTGTGTCTTCTCATCTGGATGCCACAACTGGATATTAGAATAGTTATGATTCTATATTAGCTCAGGGCCAGAGTCGATTCTCTGCATTGTACTCACTACGCTTTAAACATACCTCCTAAGTCCACTAGGCTCGGACAGGATGGTGTGGGCAGAGACTGAGCCAAGGGGGTGACTTTGCCTCTGGTGTGTTATATGTGTTACTAGGCATAGAACCCAGAACCTCATACAGATGAAGCATGTAATCTACTCTTCTCTGAAATAGAACCCCACCCCTCCAGGAGTGAACTGGGGAGGGAGATCACAATTCATTTGTAGCATATGCTCTTTCTTTTCTTTGGCAAATCCCCAAGCCAGGGAGGCAAACTCCTGCCTTCCTTAAGACAGTCTGTTTTCTTCAACATTCCATGCATGTTCATCTCTGGCCACTAGAGGGCACATTTTTAAAGTGCTTTATTTATTTATTTATTTTAAGCCGCCTAATTTTTTAACCCTCTACAGCTCAGTAGCTTCCTTCGAAGAGGAAATTTTGTTAGAAATAGATCCACTGGCTATTTTATTGACTTCACTTGTTATTAGCTGGTCTTCACACGCCATTCTTCCTTTTTTTTTTTTTTTTGAAAGTTCTCAATTATAAGCAAAAGTAGAGGAGGCGCTTGAAAAGTAATTCCATGACTAAAATAATTTACTTGAAATAGCCATTCCATTTCCCCGGAATGAATTTCCTAATTCGTTTCAGAATTTCAGAATCCAAAGCCAATTTCAGAATGAGTTGTTTTGGAAAGCTGCTTTCTACTCATCTATTTATAACTTCCATCACTTTGGTTGCCTCACTCATCTCTGAGATAGAGTTGAAGTGTCCTGTGGGCCAGAAGTCACCTGAGGAGAAAACCAACCCGAGCTTCCGGGAGTGAGCGCTGAGTTGCTCGTGAGGCAGCAGAACCTTGTGGGCAGCAGTCGAGGCTCTTGAAAGGCACCTCAGGCCTCAGCATTCCCGCCTATGCGCTGCTTTCTGTGGGAGAGAGAGCTGTGAGGTCTCCAGCCAGAAACACCAGCTGCCAGCTGCCAGTCTGGCCAAACGCAGGCACACAGGCAGAGTGCTGAATTGCACCTTCAAGAAAAATTAGTGGACAAATTCTTCATTGAAAGAAATGTTTTAATGAAAGCAGCATCGCATAGTAACTGTATAAAAGCTCTGGTGTGCGCCACGCCCACCAAAGCCTGACTGTGCTCCATTAGGTTCACCTCTAAAGTGACAGTTCTACATTGTAGCACTATTTACAATAGCCAGAATCTGGAAAAAACAACCTGAGTGCCCGGGAACAGAAATACTAGGCAGAGAACAGAAATGGATAAAGAAACTATGGTACATCTACGCAATGGAATACTATGCAGTTTTCAGGCAAAAGGAAGTCATGAAATTTGCATACAAATGGATGGACATGGAGAGTATCATTCTGAGTGAAATCAGTCAGAAGGAAAAGGACAGATATAGAATGACTGTATTTATCTGTGGGATACAAATATATGCCAGTGTTCTAGTAATTGTTGGAAATGGTAATGCTAGACTAGAACTGAGCATTGAATGTAGGCAAAGGGATATACATAATAACCCCTAAATGTATATATGGCAAGCCACAATGTCTAAGAGATGGGAAGATGGGAGGGAGGGAAAGAGAGAAAGAGAGAGGGCGCAGAGAGAAGAGGCAAAGTGCCTGCTAATAGAGGCAGGCTGGGGGGGGGAGAGGGAATCTGGAGACATTGGTGGTACAAAATGTGCACTGGTGGAGGGATGGGTGTTGCAACATTGTATGACTAAAACCCAATCATGAACAGTTTTGTAAATATCTATCTCATGGTGTTATAATTAAAAAAAAATAAGCTGCCAGTTCTAAGCCTTCACTCAAAAACGTGTCCTGTCTTTCCCAGCAGCCATTACTCTAGGCCTACTAACACTGGTCTTTTATTTTTTAATTTTTTATTATACCACCGCGAAACATACAATTACAAAAGTGTTCATAATTGGTTCTTGGTAATACAGTATACCAGTACCCATCCCTCCACCAGTGCCCCATTTCCACCAACAATGTACCCCACCCCCCCCCTCCAGCCCACCCCCCATGCTGCCTTAATAGCAGGTACCCCAGTTTCCTCTCTTTCTCTCTCTGTCTCTCTCTCTGTCTGCATCTCTCTCCCTCTTATTTTACACATTGTGGCTAGCCCTGCAGATATTTAGAGTTTATCACTTAAGTCTCTTTGTGTATATTCAATGGTGAGTTTTAATCTGCCATTACCATTTCCCCACATTTAGTAAAACACTGGTATCTATTTATGTCGTATTAATAAATGCAGTCATTCTATATCTGTCCTTTTCCTTCTGACTAATTTCACTCAGCATGATAATCTCCATGTCCATCCATTTGCAGGTAAATTTCATAATTTAATCTTTTCTGACAGCCACATAGTATTCCATAGTGTAGATGAACCACAGTTTCTTTAGCCAGTCCTCTGTTCTCGGGCATTTAGGTTGTTTCCAGATTCTAGCTATAGTGAATAGCACAGAGAAGAATAAAGAAGTACAGATAGTGTTTCTGCTATGCGTTTTCTGGTCTCTTGGGTATATTCCCAGGAGTGCTATTGCTGGATCAAATGGGAGCTCAATATCTAGTTTTCGGAGGAATGCCCATATTGTTTTCCAAAAGGGCTGGACCAGTCGGCACTCCCACCAACAGTGGATCAGAGTCCTTTTTCCCCACATCCACGCCAGCACCAGTTGTTCTTGCTGTTTTGGATGTGTGCCAGTCTCTGTGGTGTGAGATGGTACCTCATTGTTGCTTTGATTTGCATCTCCCTGATGATTAAAGATGAAGAACATTTTTTCATATGCCTTTTGGCCATTCAAATTTCTTCTTTTTGGAAGCTTCTGTTCATTTTTTCTCCCCATTTTTTGATGGGGTTGGCTGTTTTTTTTCTTGTGGAGTGCTACCAGTGCCTGATATATCCTGGATATTAACCCCTTGTCAGATGGGTATTGGGTGAATATCCTTTCCCACTCTGTGGATTGTCTTTGTATCTTGGTCACCGTTTCTTTTGAGGTGCAGAAGCTTTTTAGTTTTATATAATCCCATTTGTTTATCTTTGCTTCCATTTGCTTGGTCGGTGGTGTGTCGTCTTTAAAGATACTTTTCGTTTCGATGTCATAGAGCGTTTCTCCTATGTTTTCTTCGATGTACCTTATAGATTCATGTCTGATGTTGAGATCTAGAATCCATTTTGATCTGACTTTTGTGCATGCCATTAGAAGGAGGTCTAAGTTCATTTTTTTTACATGTAGCTGCCCAGTTTCCCAGCACCATTTGTTGAAGAGGCTTTCTTTGCTCCACTTAATATTTTTTGCTCCTTTATCAAAGATTAAGTGGTTGTATATTTGAGAATGTGTTTCAGGATACTCAGTTCTATTACATAGGTCTACAGGTCTGTCTCTATACCAATACCACACTGTCTTAATTACAACTGCTCTGTAGTAGAGCTTGAGGTTGGGGAAAGTGATACCTCCCACCTTCTTTTTCCCAAGAATTGCTTTAGCTATTCATGGAGTTTTATTATTCCATACAAATTTCAGGAGTGCTTGGTCAATTTCTTTGAAGAACATCATGGGTATCTTTATAGAGCTGCATTGAATCTGTATAAAGCTCTAGGGAGTATTACCATTTTGATAATGTTAATCCTTCCGATCCATGATCAGGGAATATGTCTCCATTTCCTCAGGTCTTCTTTTATTTCCTGAAGTAACGTTTTGTAGTTTTCTTTGTAGAGATCCTTTACATTCTTTGTCAAACTGATTCCTAGGTATTTGATTTTCTGCGGCGCAATTGTGAATGGGATAGTTTCTTTAATGTCCCTTTCTTCTCTTTCACTGTTTGCATATAGGAAGGCCATTGACTTTTGGGTATTGATTTTGTACCCTGCTACTCTGCTATAGGAATGTATT
Organism: Cryptotis parvus; assembly: GCA_021461705.1. Classification (NCBI taxonomy): domain Eukaryota; kingdom Metazoa; phylum Chordata; class Mammalia; order Eulipotyphla; family Soricidae; genus Cryptotis; species Cryptotis parvus. The sequence goes on along the minus strand of JAJIBD010033664.1, from coordinate 44,158 downwards.
ATTTCTAGGAGCCTCTTGGTAGAGAGTTTCGGGTTTTCCAGGTATAATATCATGTCATCTGCAAATAGTGATAATTTGGCTTCTCCCCTTCCTATCTGGATGCCCTTAATGTCTTTTTTCTTCCCTGATTGCTATGGCAAGTACTTCCAGTACTATATTGAATAGAAGTGGTGAGAGCAGGCAGCCTTGTCTTGTCCCTGATCTTAAGGCGAAGGCTTTCAGTTTTTCCCCATTGAGAATGATGCTCGCTGTGGGCTTGTAGTAGATGGCCTGGATTATCTTGAGGAAGGTTCCTTCAATCCCCATTTTACGGAGAGCTTTCATCATGAACGGGTGTTGAATCTTGTCAAATGCCTTCTCTGCATCTATTGATACGATCATATGGTTTTTATTTTTCTTTTTGTTGATATGATGTATTATGTTGATTGACTTGCGGATGTTGAACCATCCTTGCATATCTGGGATGAATCCCACTTGGTCATGGTGTATAATCTTTTTGATGACTCTTTGGATTCTATTTGCTAGTATTTTGTTGAAGATCTTAGCATCTGTGTTCATCAGGGAGATTGGTCTGTAGTTTTCCTTTTTTGTGGCATCTTTGTCTACTTTGGGTATCAGGGTGATATGTGCCTCGTAAAAGCTATTTGGGAGTGTTTCTGTTTGTTCAATTTGCCAGAAGAGCTTAAAAAGAATTGGGAGTAGGTCCTCTTTAAAGGTTTTGTAGAATTCACTGGTGAATCCATCTGGACCTGGGCTTTTGTGTTTGGGGAGACTTTTGATTACCGATTCTATTTCCTCGATGGAGATAGGTTTGTTGAGGTATTCCAAATCTTCTTGTTGCAGACTTGGGAAGCTATAGGAATTCAGGAATTTGTCCATTTCTTCTAGGTTCTCTTGTTTCATGGCGTACAGGCTCTCATAGTAATCTCTGATGATCTTCTGAATTTCTGTGGTTTCTGTTGTGATGTCCCCTTTTCATTTCTGATTCTATTTATTTGGGTTCTCTATTTTCCTTTTCTTACAAGTCTTGCAAGTGGTTTGTCAATCTTGTTTTTTTTTTCAAAGAACCAGTTTTTGGTTTCGTTGATCTTCTGGATTGTTTTTTGACATTCCATCTCATTGATTTCTGCTCTAAGTTTTATTATTTCTTTCTTTCTGCTTGGGTTGGGTCCCTTTTGTTGATCACTCTCTAAGATCTTAAGTTGTGAAGTCAGACTGTTTATGATGGCCTTTTCTTCTTCTTTTTTTTTTGGCCTTTTCTTCTTTTCTGATGAATGCTTGAAGAGCTATATACTTGCCTCTTAACACTGCTTTTGCTGTATCCCACAAGTTCTGGTAATTAGTGTCTTCAGTCTCATTTGTTTGTTTCCAGGAATCTTTGGATTTCCTCTTTGATTTCTTTTTATGACTTGCTGGTTGTTCAGCAGTGAGCTGTTTAGTTTCCAGGTACTTGGTATTGGTCTCCGTTTTTGTGTACAATTAACTTCTATTTTAGTGCCTCATGGTCTGAAAAAATAGTTGGCACAATTTCTATCTTCTTGATTTTATGGAGGTATGATTTATGGCTCAGCATGTGATCTATTTTGGAGTATGTTCCATGTGCACTGGAGAAGAAAGTGTATTTAGCTTTTGGGGGATGAAATGCCCCGTATATGTCTACCAGCCCTCTTTCTTCCATCTCTTCTTTTAGGGCCAGTATTTCCTTGGTAAGTTTCAGTCTTGTTGATCTACCCAGGGTTGATAGAGCAGTGTTGAAGTCTCCAACTACAATTGTGTTGCTGTCAATGTCTTCTTTGAAGTCTATTAGCAGTTGTTTTAGGTATTTTTCTGGCCCCTCGTTAGGTGCATATATGTTTAATAGCGTGATTTCTTCCTGATATATGCGTCCCTTGACTATTAAGAAGTGACCTTCACTGTCCCTTCTGACCTTCTTCAGCCTGAAGTCTACGTTGTCAGATACCAGTATGGCTACCCCAGCCTTTTCGGATGGGTTGTTTGAATGAAGGATTGTTTTCCAGCCTTTTATTTTGAGCCTGTCTTTGCTCCGATTGTTCAGGTGTGTTTCTTGAAGGCAGCAGAATGTCGGATTCAATTTTTTGATCCATTGTGCCACTCTGTGTCTCTTAACTGGTGCATTTAGATCATTGACATTGAGAGAGATTATTGTCATGGGATTTTGTGCCATCTTTCTGAATAGGTTGGTTGTTCTTTTGGGTTATGTCTTGCCTTATAGTAGATCTTTCAGTCCTTCTTTTAAGGTTGGTTTTGATTTTACAAAGTTCCTAAGCTGTTGTTTATCCAAGAAGTTGTATATCTGTCCTTCAAATCTGAGCGAGAGTTTAGCCGGATAAAGAATTCTTGCTGAGGTGTTCATTTCATTAAGTTTTTGTACTATATCCCACCACTGCCTTCGGGTTTGGAGGGTGTCTTCTGAGAAGTCTGCTGAAAGTCGAATGGATGCTCCTTTGTATACAATTTCCTTCTTTGATCTTGCTGCCTGAAGAATTATGTCTCTGTCTGTGGCATCTATTACTTTGACTAGGATGTGTCTTGGGGTCTTTCTATTGGGGTCTCTTCTTGCTGGTACGTGTCGGGCTTCTTGGATCTGGATGGTTTCGGTCCTTTAACTCGGGAACTTTTCAGCCAGGATGTTTTTAACTGTTTTAATTTCCTTGGGGTTACTTTCCCGTCCCTCTGGGACTCCGATGATTCTTATTTTGTTCTGCCTGGCTTCATTCCATTGTTCTCTGTTTCGTTGCTGATCCATTTTCCGGTCTTTTTCCATCTTATGTAGATCTCTGAGTGCTTTCTGCAGCTCATCTTCAGTTTCACTGATTCTCTCTTCTGCTGCTGTCATCCTACTGTTGAGAGCCCCAATTGTGTTTTTCATTTCGTCTACTGAGTTTTTAAGCGATGATATTTCTATTTGCATGGTTCTCATTTCTGCTCTCATTTCCTCCCGTAGTTTATTGACTGCCTTTTCAACTGCTTCGTTTATGTTCTCCTGTATTTTATTGGACATCTGCTCCATTTTTTCGTTGAGCTTCTTAAACATCCTACCAATTTCTTCTCTAATTTCATTGTCAGAGAGATCATGCACATCTGTATTCTTTTTTGAGTCTTCAGGGTCGATTCCTTCATCTGTTCTTCGAGCTGGAGATCTGCGTTGTTTCCCCATGGTGTTTTGGTATTCAGGGATAGATTCCTCTGGTGTACTGTTTCTTTTTTCTTGAGGGTATTACCTTCCCTTGGTGTTGAATCGCGGAGCGGCCACCCACCCGGCCAGCCGCACACCCCAGGGAGGTTACCTGAGGTGGAGTCAGGCCAGTGTGAGAGTTCAAAATGACCGTTTACTTCCGGTTCCTCTCGGACTTCTGGGGGTTGTAGTTCCACCTTCTGCCGAGACCTGGGGCTCTACCACGACCCCAGGTGCCCACCCGGCCAGCCACACACCCCAGGGAGGCTGCCTAAGGTGGAGTCAGGCCCTAACACTGGTCTTTAGCCCTGCAGGGCCTTCCACGTTGTCCTTGCACTGGAGGAGCATGCAGAGGCGACACCCAGGATTGACAATGACAGTTGGGGACAGAGGGTTCCTGAGGAGAAGCTCCCACTCCTGGAATACTGTCTCTTGGGCTCTAAGGCCTGAAGCCTGGATCTCCCAGACATGGTCTCCTAGTGTTGCCAGAGGAGCAGAAGAACTGGACATGCTCAAAGGCTTGTGAAGAGTTAGCGATCCCTAATGCTGCTGCACATAGCCAGGACCCTCCCCTGAAGAGGCTCAGTAATTTCACTGCCTCCTTCGAATTTCCAATCCCCTTCTTCTCTTTGTTCTGGTTGCTACAAGAACCCTGCTTTATAATTTGAACTTGCTTATCTGGCTCAACTACTTATTTAAGGTTTCTGGTGTTTGATAATTTTATCCACTTTTTAACTAGCTGGATTCCCTGTGTGTCACTATTGAAAATTTTGATCTTTTGTGTTTTTGTTGGGGGTTGGTTGGAGGTCCCCGACAGTATCAGGGATGAGGTCTCTTTTACCTCAAGGGCCAGTGACAGGCGGACAAAGCCCACAAATTCAGCACAGTTCCAAGACTTTTACTTATCACCAGTAATTAAGCATAATGTTTTGAGGCTCTTTATGTTCCTGGAGCTAGCGGATGCCTTTGGGTTCTACTAGCATGAGACAGGACATATGGAGATATTATTGGTGCCTGTTCGAGCAAATCAATGATGAACGGGAAGATCGTGATCGGGATCGTGATCGTGAATTAAGCAAACTCTGCTACTACAATCCCAAATGAGGGGATCTCCAGACCTGTGGCTGCTGATCAGATCTCTCTGACCATGTTCTCAGGTCCAGATCTCTGCACCCAAAATGGACACTTCTTCCCTTAAATGATGCTTTTTCTCTTTCATATGGCACCAAAAACCAAAGACAGCCTCGCTGGTGGGCCAGGCTTTTCAAAGTCAAAGACCAGCACTCACAAGCAAATCTTCAAGTAACCACACCTAGACCAGGTCTAATCAAATACTAATTGACAGGGCCTCAGTCCCTTCTGCAAAGCACTGAGGAGAGGGGCTTGGCATAGGAATCAGACCTGTGAACAAAAGCATCTCAAGATGTATATACATGGGGAAGTAACATTACAGTGTCATACTATGAACTCCACGCAATTAGATGGCTATCTCCAAATGTCCACAAGGCCCTTGTTCTTTCTGCTCTCCTCCAGGTTTTAGTGCTCTGCTCTCTGTTTTACTGAACGGGTCTCTGCCTGAGGCAAGCCAACATGACCCCTCCTTTAATCTTAACAGAGATGATTCCTAAAGAGTAGTCCCAACATAGCCAGGGTGGTTTCTTCCTGGTAAATAATAATTGTCCCACATCAGAACCCCTGGGGAATAAGAGAAAAACGGCTCAAACTAGATAGTATTGGATTCATAATAGAAATTATAAAGATGACCCAAGAGTTATTAAAATCAAACTGTCTTATTCGTTTCTGCCCCCCACTCTCCTATTGTGATTTGCACAAGTGGGCTCTCTTTAGCATGAGGCCTTGAACTTAAGGCAATGCAAATGAGTTTAAGCTGCAAAGACCTAGAGCCATCTAGAGCCACTTATGGCGTCATCAGGCAACAGTTTTAACTTTTGTCTTGACAAACTTTTCATTCCAGAGCTGGGAAGATGCTCAAAAGGCCAACACATGCTTTGCATGCAGGAGACCTGGTTACATTCCCTCAACACACACACACACACACACACACACACACACACACACACACACAACAAGCATCCTCTGGGGAACCCCCTTAATACTCTAATTAGAGTTAGAGTATTAGATGAGACCCCAAAAGAAAAATTATTCTTATTCTTTTATCATGACTTACAGATTTCAAATCACTGTATCACTGTCTTCCCGTTCATCATCGATTTGCTCGAGCAGGCACCAGTAACATCTCCATATGTTCTGTCTCATGCAAGTAGAGCCCAAAGGCACCTGCTTGCTCCAGTAACATAAAGAGCCTCAAACCATTCCATCAGGTCATGGGAATGAGGTCTAAAATTGTTACTGGTATTTGGCATATCAAATACAACACGCGGTAGCTTGCCAGGCTCTGCCGTGCGGGTAGCATACTCTTGTAGTCATCTCTAAATCCAGCATTTATTGATGAACGCACAGCCGCAAGCAGCCACGCAAGCCGGGCTGTGATAGGCTGGTCTGCTGGGTGGAGTTCTGACGAGGGGGAAGTCCGGATATGGAAAATGGAGGCCCTCATGGAGTGGAGGGGGGGTCACCTGGCTTGTTGTGAGGCTCTACTGGGGTGGTGGGCCAGGGCTAGAACTCGCCATCCCTCCTGGGCACCTTGTGAGTGGCTGGGCACAGGGAGAGCCAGTAGTAGCTCTTCCCCATGTCTGTAAGTCTCTGGATTTGAACAGATTTCAAATATTTAAGTTAAACTCTTTAAGCAAAGTTTTAATTTTGTGTACCTTAAAATAGTTTTCCTCCTCGGAGGAGCCCAGAGGAACCCCCACACCTTGCTGGCAGCCATTTTCACAATCCACACTCTGCAGCAGGTAAGATCTCCACCCAGCAGACTAATCCAGTCTCCAGCCCCCAGATTAATCCAGTCTCCAGCCTGGCTTGTCAGAAACCCAGCCTACAAGGACCCACCACACAGAGACCCGCCCTTCAGAGGAGAGTATTTCAAGCGCAGGAATGCTTGAGACTAAGACACAGGTACACCCGGCAAAGCAGAAACCAGTTTTCCCCGTTGCGTGCGGCCGCATAGCGGCCGCGCGATTTACCTCCAAATTCAACCCGCCCCTCTGAGATAGTCCCACAAATTAATGAGAATATAGCGCCCGCATGGCAGAGCCTGGCAAGCTGTCCAATGCGTGTTCGATATGCCAAATCCAGTAACAGAAATGTTTATTTTCCTGACCCCGAAAGAGCCCTTAATACGGCAGCAGTAAGAAAGGCAAACAAGCAGTGCCAGACAAAATTTCATGGCCATCCTAGGCTGCCAAAACGAAGAAGGACTAAAATGACTGTCTGTACTTTCAATGCATGTACACTGGCATCAGAATCATATATTGAGGATCTGATGCTGCAAGCAAAAAAGATCAAGTACGACATCATTGGTCTGACTGAGACGAGGAGGCGTCAGTTGCATCATGCTGTATTTGACACCGGAGAAGAATTGTTCCTTGGAACATGCGACAAAAAGAGGCATTGGTGGCATTGGTGTCCTTGTCAACACGAACATGGCCGTAAACATTGATTCATTTGAATGCCTTACAAACCGAATAGGACGATTACAATTGAAGAGATGTGGCCCACTGCCAGCAATTTCTATCTTCATTGTCTACGCACCAACATCCACATACAAAGAAGATGAAATTGAGAAATTCTACATGGAATTGGAGGAGTTCTATAAAAAAAGATCACACCTTCTACAAGATCATAGTCGGTGATTTTAATGCCAAGATAGGACCAAGAAGATCGGCTGAAGAACTCCACATCGGGACCCATGGCCTAGAATGGAACGAACAGGGTGAGAGACTATCTGAGTTCATCATGTCCACCAAGACCATTCATGGGAACTCACAGTTCCAGAAAGCTGAAGCGAAACGTTGGACATGGGAATCTCCTGGCAGACAGTTCCACAATGAAATTGACCACATCATCTTCAATCGACGGTTTTGTCTGACCGATGTAGTTGTCGTCCCCAAATTCCAAACAGGATCAGACCACCGTCTCCTTCGTGCAAAATTCTACTTCCCGCAAAGGGGAGAAAAGGCTGCAAAGTTTAAGAAGAGAACTCCCAGAACGACCCACCAACTGGGAACTCTTTGGCACCATTGCAGCAACATGGGAAGATACCATCATTGACGACATCGATGAAGAATACAAACGACTGGTTCAGCACCTCCATGAATTGTGCGAAGAATGCTGAGAGAGAGAAAGACACAAAAGGACGCCTGTCTTCAGAAACTCTCAAGCTCATTCGCCAACGTGGCAAGGCGCGAGCCTCAGGAGACCAAATGCTAACATCCAAGCTTGCTAAACAGTGCAGAGAAGCGATAAAAGAAGACCTCAAAGACAGAAGAGCAGAAATACTGGAAGATGCAGCAGAAGCTGGGAAAAGCATTCGCACTGCCCACCTGTCCTTCGCCAACTATAAGACCAAGATGACTGCCCTCCGACGCCCTGATGGATCTATTACATCTTCCAGAAAGGAAATGGAGAAGATTATCCATGACTTCTACTCAAATCTCTTTGATAGCCACATCCACCTGCCCACATACCAAATTCCACAGGATGGATATGTCATTCCCAACGTTCTCCCTTCTGAAATCCGACATGCCATCTCGTCAGTAAAGAAGGGAACAGCACCAGGCCCAGACAAAGTCAGACCCGAACACCTGAAGAATCTGCCGTCCGGTACTCATAAATACACTAGCTCGGCTCTTCACACGCTACCTGTCCGAATGCAAGGTGCCCTCCCAATGGAAAACCAGCAGGACAGTTCTACTGTTCAAGAAGGAGAGACATTCACGACATCGGCAACTATCGCCCCATCTGCCTGTTGTCTGTCATCTACAAGCTGTTTACACGAGTCATCCTGAACAGGATTAGCAGAACACTAGATGAAGGACAACCATGCGAGCAAGCAGGCTTCCAGAAAGGATTCAGCACAATCGACCATATCCACACGGTAACCAAGCTCATTGAGGTTTGTAGGGAGTACAAGATGCCACTCTGTCTCACGTTCATTGATTTACAGAAAGCCTTTGATTCTGTGGAGACTGAAGCAGTCATCGAAGCCCTAGCCAAACAGGGTGTTCAAACCCAATACATCAAGATCCTTCGTGAGCTGTATTACGGATTCACCACCAGGATCTCACCATTCTACAAAGAAGTGATCATTGATGTCAAAAGAGGGGTTCGACAGGGTGATACCATTTCACCAAAACTCTTCAGCGCCACCCTCGAGAACATCATGCAACAATTAGAATGGGAAGGAATGGGAGTGAAGATAGATGGTCGGCAAGTACACCACCTCCCGCTTCGCTGATGACATTGTTCTAATAACACCAAACATTAGCCAAGCGGCACAAATGCTGGCTGACTTTGACCGAGAATGCGGAAAGATAGGTCTACAGCTGAATCTAAAGAAAACTATGTTCATGAAGAATGAACTAGTTCCAGAGGCCCCCTTTCACTCTCAATGGAACAAACATCTCTGAATGCAGCAGTTATGTGTACCTAGGTCGAGAAGTCAACATGATGAACGACCTAAAACCTGAGCTGCACAGGAGGAAGAGAGCGGCATGGAATGCCTTCAAAGGCATCGAAGAAATAGCTAAAAGGACAAAGAACCTCTGGCTCCGAGCACATCTCTTTGATTCCACCGTTCTCCCTGCATTAACATACGCCTCAGAGACCTGGGCCCTACGAAAGCAGGATGAGAATGCTATTCGGGTCTCCCAGAGAGGCATCGAAAGAGCTATGCTTGGAATATCACGCCTCACTCAAGTGAGAGAAGGAATCGGAGTTCTGACCTCCGTCGCTATTCCAGAATCAGGGATGCTGTCTCGTTTGCCAAGGCATCGAAAATCAGATGGGCTGGACATGTAATGTGATTTGGAGACAACCGCTGGACTATAGCCATTACCGACTGGATCCCACGGGATGTCAAAAGATCACGTGGCCGCCCACCTATAAGATGGTCAGACTTCCTTGTTAAGACCCTGAAGGAACGTTTTGAGGCTCTTCATATTCCTGAGTCAACCAGATGCCATTGGGCTACATTGGCACGTGATAGGGTCCAATGGAAATGTTACTGGCGCCCGCTCGAGCAAATCGATGAATAACGGGATTCAAGTGATCAAGTGATCAATATCTATTCTTAAAAGGGCTGTGAGCAGAGGTAATATGTTTTGGTTTTTTTTTTTTACTTTTTGGGTCACACCCAGCAATTCTCAGGGGTTACTCCTGGTTCTTCACTCAGGAGTTACTCCTGGCAGTGCTCAGGGGACCATATGGGATGCCAGGGATCAAACCCTGGTCGGCCGCATGCAAGGCAAACGCCCTACCCACTGTGCTATCGCTCTGGCCTCAATATCTGATTTTTTTACTCTGTTTTATACATAGTAAACAAGATGTGTGTGTGTGTGGTGTGTGTGCGGCGCGTGACACTGTGGGTCTTCATTGGCAGGCAACTGTACCTTTTTTTTGTATAAAGCATCCCTCCCTTTCTTTGTTCCCATACCACTATCTCGCTCTACATGGGTCAGCAGTGCCAGGCTGTGTTCCTTAAGATAATGAGGATTTGACTATGTAGGTAGCTTGTTCTTTGTGAGCAAACTCACTACTTAACAAAAACCTATTAGGCATCACAGGATGATGTTCCGGTGAGGAAGCCAGACCAGGGGCTGCTCTTCTGGAGTCTCTGCTGGATATGGACAGACCAGAACCAAGTATCTGGAAACACAATGGCAGTGTAGCTCTGGGCTGGAGGGACAACATGAAGAGCACACGGGCTAGAATTTAGCAGTGAATGCAGCAGCGGCTTGCTCCAGAGCCTTTTTCTTTTCTTTTTTTATTTTTGGGACACACCAATCTGTACTGAGGGCTTACTCCTGCCTCCGTGCTTGGGATCATTTCTGGTGGCCTCGGAGAACTACATGAGGTGTCGGAGGTTGACCCTGGATCAGCTATGTACAAGGTATGGGAGCAATGTTATTACTTAGCTAAACCCACAGAAGTGTGCACACTACAGAATGCACCCACCCATGGGGCCCTGACATCTTGTCTAGACAGGAGCTGGGCAGGGGATAGGTGGTGGAAGTGAACTTTCCCATTTCTGGAGGGGGCCTGCATTTGCTGCATTTCAAACCAAGAGTCTGAAGGGGCCTAGTTCAGCAAATGAACTGAGGTGGCACATAACTCAAGGGCCACCACAGACGCAGAATCTAGTTGAACCCTGCAACCCTGCCTCATTCCCTTCTCTGGCAGTCTTGTCACACCAATGCTGGCTAGGGAAGCTGGAAGGCAAAGTTTCTTGATCTGTCAGATGACAGTGCATAGAGCTTGTAGGTAAATACCAAGTGAACTCCAAGGAGATGAGTCTGACAAGTTTGTCTGCAAGAGGTGATGGAGCTGGGGTGTGGCACCTTCTGAGAGAGGCCGCAGGAGGAGGAAGAAGATAAATATGGTAAGGGCTGGAACAACTCAATCTTTTGCCACTGAATTAATTGCAGGGGTTTCCCTAACCCTTTGGAGTGTCCTGGACAGACACCATGACTGAGAAGATTCCATATGGCATGATGGGGGTGTAGGACCTCTGAGAAAGTCTCCGGAGAGGACTCTGGGGAAGGATGGGGAGAGCACGGAGACCTGTGCAGAGGCTGCATGGCTTCTGTCTCCATTTGAGGATCCTGCTGGCCAGGGCCCCTTCCTACTTCATGCCTATGGGGAGGGGGGCTATGGGAGGGGGCAGGGGCTTGGACAAAAGCAGCATTGGTTCTTTTGTGATGTGTCTAGAATCCTTGTGGGACAGGCTCCTGCCTCATTGCCCCCTTCAGAAGTCTCATTGCTGCTAAAAGATCATCACAAAGGGGCTAGAGCGATAATGCAGCTGACTGGGCACTTGCATTGTACACAACTGACCAGGGTGGGTTTGGTACCAGCATCACATATAGTCCCCAAAACCACCGCCCCAACCCACCCCAGAAATGATCCCTGAGCTTAGAACCAGGAGAGCCAGGAGTAAACTCTGGCGCTGCTGGATATAGCCCCCAAACCAAAATACAAACAACAAAGAGGCATCACAAAGCCAGGGGACATTAAAATTTCATTGGTGTGTGGGGAAGACTGCTCCAGAGAGAGCACAGACCTAGCAGATATGAGACCCCAAGTTCCAGACCCTCAATCCATGTCCCAGCGCCCACCCACCTCAGCGCCGCCCAGAGTAACCTTAACAAGGCCAGTTGAGACCTGTTATACAAGCTTTTTAGCTCAAGTGAATTCAACTGCAAGTATGAAAGCGAAGTACCTAGAAAACAGTACCCATAAAGGGGTGTGGTCCTGCCAGTATCCCCACAGGGAGCAAAGGCCCAGGACTGGGAAACCTTTAACATTTTCAGCCATGCCCGACCCTTCCACTTAAAGCTGCAGCACTGATTTCTTTTTTCCCCAATCTGACCTCACAATGCGAGCCAAGGCAAGTGTTTCCACTGGTGCTCAGCCGCCAGAATCAGCCATCTGGGCCACACAGCAGGGAAACAAGACGCATGTGGTTTTTTCCGAGGCCACGTTTCAGACAGTCATTCACCTTCCCAGTACAATTTTTCCCCAGGATCATTTTGATTGTGCTTCGTTTACCCCCTGAATGCTAAAGTGTGAATCCACAGACCTCACCTGAACTGCAGCTCCACTCTGCACCCCTCCCCATTGAGCTGTGATTCCCCAAAGATGTCAACCACGACTAACTCCTGTTGCTACCTCAAGAGAGTGCCTGATGCTGACTGCAATGAGCAGGACGCTGAGGGCAGCTAAGGACGAGCTCCTGGGTGGCCTATTCCCTTGGACTGCAGACTGCAGGACATTGAGGAGTACACAGGCTTCAGGACATACAGACTTCATATGAGAGTGGAAACCTGCCCATTTCTAATATGTCCCCCTTTTCCAGTTTTGATAAATGATAATTAATATGCATCACTATGGATGTTGAAAGTTGAGATACAAATATTGTGAACAGATTAACTTAGCAGCTTTAGCTAGCATCCATCTTCTCATGTAGAGTAAAAGAGACAGGAGAAAATCCTCACGTTGTGATGGAGAACATAAGATTTATTCATAATTTTCCTGGGAAGTATCAAACAGACCAAGCAATAGCCATTATGTGCTTCCCGATGCCCCCCCACCCCCACCCTGCATCCTATTGCTCTTCAGTCTTTGTGACTGGACATTTTTTCCTTTGACCATATTCTACCTACTTCTTCCTCTGGCAGTCATAGCCTGCTCTCTTTCTTGAGATTTTTTTTTTTTTCTTTCAAGGTTTGGCATAGACATGAGATCACACTGGATTTGTTTTTGTATTTTGTATTACTGGTCATACCCAGTAATGCTCAGGTGTTACTCCTGGCTCTGCACTCACAAATCACTCGTGGTGGTGCTCAGGGGACCACGTGGGATGCCGGGGATTGAACTGTATTCCACTCAGCATAATTCTTTCAAGTTCATTGTTGTTGAAAATTGAGAGATTCTCCTGATTTATGTGTGTGTGTTTTTTTTGTGTTTTTTTTTTCTTTTTTGGGCCACACCCGGCAATGCTCAGGGGTTTCTTCTGGCTCTGCACTCAGGAGTCACTCCTGGCGGTGCTTCGGGGGACCATATGGGATGCCGGGATCGAACCCGGGCCAGAATGGGCCGGCCATGTGTAAGGCAAACGCCCTACCTGCTGGGCTATCGGCTCCGGCCCCTTGTGTGTGTGTTTTTTTAACATGTGTGTATGTATGCTTGTTCCCTAAAAAGTAGAATTTTAGATCAAAAGGTAGTTCTGATTTTAATTTTGGGCAATGATGTACTGTGTTCCATAGTTGCCACACCACTTTACATTTCCACCAACACAGAATGATTCCTTTCTCCCACATCGGCACTGGTGCTGGTTTTTCACTTCTTGTCTTTTTTGAAGAGGATCCTCTAACAAGTATGCTGAAGGACCTCATTGGGAGTCTGTTATTTCCCCTTAGGATAGGTCATGTTGAGCATCTTTGCATGCAGCTTTTGGCCTTCATGTATCAACTCTGGAGAAAAGATTACTCAGAGCTTTTGTGAATTTTTTGAATTGAGTTGTTTTGGTTTTTGTTTCTTTTTTTGTCATTGAGATTTTTATGAATTTTTAATTTCTTTTGGATATTAATTCCTTATCAGACACATGGGTTGCCACCACCTTTCCTGTTCTCTAGGCAATCTTTCAATTTGTGTTGGGTTCTTGGGTTCTTTGGCAATGCACAAATCTTGTGTTGAATGACTCCCATTTGTTTATTTTATAGTTTGTTGCTTGTACTTTTAAGTGTTATATCAAAAATGAATCATTACTGAGACACATGCCAAGGAGTGTTTCCCTCAGTTTTCTAGTCCCACGCTTTCAGATATGACTTCTAAGTTCTGTTAATTTTTGTAAATCTATTTCAGTTTGTTTTTGCAAGTGGTGGTAGGTCTTGTTTGATTGTTTACATGTGACTAGTTATTCCAGCTGCATGTATTCACGATCACGATCACGATCTTCCCGTTAATCATCTATTTGCTAGAGCGGGCACCAGTAATATCTCAATATGTCCTGTCACATGCTATAGAGCCAAGGGCATCGGCTTGGTACAGGAACATAAAGAGCCTCAAACCATTATATTAGGTCATGAGAATGATCTAATATAATTGTTACTGGCATTTGGCATATCAAATACAACACGAGCAGCTTGCTAGGCTTGCCGTGCGGGAGGCATACTCTATAAACACCTCCAAATAAAGCCTTTATTGATGAACCCGTAGCGGCCAGCATGCAGCTGTGATGGGCTGGTCGGCTGGGTGGAGTTCTGATGAGAGGGAAGTCCAATGTGGAAAATGGCGGCGCCCATGGAGGGGTGGGTGGGGGTCGTCTGGCTTGTTGTGAGGTTCTGCCGGGGTGGTGGGCCAAGGCTGGAACCCACCATGCCTCCCGACTGCCTCATGAACGGCTGGGCACAGGGGAGAGCAAGGAACCGCTCTGCCCCATGTCTGAGAGTCTCTGGACCAGCATACCTGGGCCGGATTGAGGAAGAAACTGCTCCAGGGTGGGTGTCGATGATCCGGGCTGTGATGGGCTGGTCGGCTGGGTGGAGTTCTGATGAGAGGGAAGTCCAATGTGGAAAATGGCGGCGCCCATGGAGTGGGTGGGGGTCGTCTGGCTTGTTGTGAGGTTCTGCCGGGGTGGTGGGCCAAGGCTGGAACCCACCATGTCTGAGACTCTCAGACATGCGGCAGAGCGGTTCCTTGCTCTCCCTGTGCCCAGCCGTTCATGAGGCAGTCGGGAGGCATGGTGGGTTCCAGCCTTGGCCCACCACCCCGGCAGAACCTCACAACAAGCCAGACGACCCCCACCCACTCCATGGGCGCCGCCATTTTCCACATTGGACTTCCCTCTCATCAGAACTCCACCCAGCCGACCAGCCCATCACAGCCCGGATCATCGACACCCACCCTGGAGCAGTTTCTTCCTCAATCCGGCCCAGGTATGCTGGTCCAGAGACTCTCAGACATGGGGCAGAGCGGTTCCTTGCTCTCCCTGTGCCCAGCCGTTCATGAGGCAGTCGGGAGGCATGGTGGGTTCCAGCCTTGGCCCACCACCCCGGCAGAACCTCACAACAGCTGCATGTATTATTTATTTAAATTAATTTTACTATAGATTAGATAACATGGTTATAATCATGGAACATTTGTGGTATTCATATGCAAAGTCACTGCATCCAACCACCACAAAAGTCAGCACCATTTACTCTTTTCTTTAAAGTATTCTTAGCTCTCCTGTCCAGTATAAGTTGACATATTCTTAGTTTTACTTCTAGACTCTCAATTCTTTTCTAGTGTATGTGTCCATCTTCTAATGTCTTTTTTGTATTTTTTGTCTTTTTTTTGTGTCCATCTTCTTTTGTCTTTTTGGAAATCTATGTTCTGTTGGCACACTTGAAGAGCTGATATATGCTGCCAACTGTGCTGTGCTATAAACTCAGATTTGGAAAAGCACAGTAGCCTGACACTGGCATTGCTCAAGAAACTGACATTGAATGTCAGTGAATAAATGAGTAGATGGTCAAATCTACTTGGTACTAGTCTAGCCTTGAGCTCCTTTGCCATGATTCTCAGTTTCTATCTAATATGCCTTCCAGTTCCCTCAATCACAGTCTCCAGCGAGTTCCCTTAGCACAACTCCCCCAGTTCCATCTGAACTTCCATCTGACCTAATATAATGGTTTGCATAAACCCCTCAAGTTCCTTCTATCTTTCTGGGAATGACAAAAAATTTCAGCTCTGAATAGCTAAATTGTAGTTCATCTCTTTACACAATTAACCATTGATGGGCACATTGATTAGTTGCTATAATAGTTCAGATGTTGTAAATAATACTATAATAAGCATTTGGGTGGGTATGACTTAAAGTGCTGATGCTTTTGTATTCCTCAGATACTCCCCAAATGAGATTGGTCATCTATATGAAAGCTTCTTTAGGCAGTTCCATACTGTTTTCCAAAATGTTGCACCAATTTACATATCCTAGGGGCTTCCATCTTTCCCCACACCCTTCTGATACTTGTGATTATAGTGACTTCTGATGTAAGCCATTCTCACTGGTGTGAAGAGCTATCTCAGTGGGGTCTTAATTTGCATTTCCTTGACAATCAGTAGTGATAAGTATTGTTTCATATGCCTATCAGCCATTTGTGTGTTCTCTTTGGAAATTTTTTTGTCCCCCTACGTTTTATTATTTTTTTTTTTGGTTTTTTGGGTCACGCTATGCTCAGGGATTACTCTTGACTCTGCACTCAGTAATTATTCCATGAAGTGCCCTGGGGACCATATGGGATGCCAAGGATTGAACACAGGTCAGCCGCATGCAAGACAAATGCCCTCCCTGCTGTGCTGTCACTCCAACCCCTCTTTATCCCATTTTGTTTTCTTGGTTGTTGTTTGAGTTCTTCATTAACTAACTCCTTATTAGAAGTATGATGCGGAACAATCTTCCCCCCATTAAGTAGGCTATCTTTTCATTCTGTTTATTTTCTTAGGCTGGACAAAGTTTTTCAATTTAATGTAGTCCCAATTATTTCTCTCAACTTTAATTTTTTGGGGGGTCAAGTTCTTAAGACATCTTTTTGTTTGTTCATTTATGTGGCCTATCTATTTGGAGTCAACTATTCTTGCTCCCCTGGCACGATTCCCACTAGATTATGGTGTATGATCCTTTTGACATATTGCTAAATCTAGTTCATTAAGATTTTGTTGAGGGTCTTTGAATCTTATGTTGGTCACGGATATCTGGTCTAAAATATTCCTTTTAAGTATTATCTCAGTCTGTGTTTTGTTTTGGGGTAATATTGGCCTCATAAAAGATGTCAAAAATTCTTGTTTCTTCTATTTTTGGACAAGTTTGAAGATAATGGGTCTTCTTTTAAGATTCGGCAGAACTCACTAGGAAATCTGATTTTGTTGCTCTTTCAATTTTCTTAATAATTTGGTCTGTTGAGCTTTATTTTCTCCTTATTTAGTCTTGGGAGATTATGTTATTCTGAAAAGTCCAGCTGTTTCTTCTAGGTTCATAGAGCATAGTAATCTCCATTTATCTTTTGTTTTCCTGAATTATCTGTTATAACATCTCCCCGTTAATTTCTATTATAATTTATAATTACTTATTTTCTCTTTCTTTTCTTGTCATTCTGGGTGTTAATAAATCTTAGTTATTTTTTCAAAATAGGTATTCTCTCTGATTCTTCTTTATGCCTGTACTGTGTGAGGTCTAGGTATAGAGATCTAAACTTGGCTGGCCTGACAAATAATCAAGGTTCAGCTCTCCAAACTGAGTCCCTGCCTTTGGCTTTGAGATTGTGTGGTCCTGAATGCCAGCTGGGGATTCGTGGTCCCATGTGAACTGTAGCAGCTGCAATATTGCTGGGAATTTGTAGTCACAAACTTACTATGTTATCTGCATCCCTAAGACTGGGCAGGTCAGTGCTATAGCACCTGTAACCCCAAGCTCCCTTAGTACCAATTAGGTATTTGCATTTGCAGGCATCAGAGAGTCTGTGCTACCAGGCTTAAGTTACCTTGGGGAATGTCTTATGGTTCTGCTCTAAGTTTGGTCAGGTCTGAGCTCCCATTGAATAGTCAATATGCAGAGGAAGGTGGCTGCCATCTCTCCCTGGTCTCTGAGGTATGTCTCCTTCTGAAATGGTGGAAATTGTTCTCAGGTTGCTTTTTGGCTCTAAGAATGTTCCAGGGGCCTGCAGAAGACTGTGTGACTAGCTTGCCTCCAGCTCAGCTTTTGTTAGTTTTAAGTTCAGGTGCTAATTTTTGGCTCACCTGTCCCTTTTCTCAGAACAAGATTCCCAGCTTTTAGCTCCTGCTTAAGCCCTTTCAGCTCCTGAAGATGTGTGTTTTTGCTCTGAAATTGGCACCAGCAATGTGTTACATGGTGGCGAATTGCCTAGAGATGGTGTCTGGATTTGCTTTCTCAGGGAGCCTCTGTGCAGAATTAAGTGTTTAAATTCAGTCTTTTATATGTCCTTTGTGTTCTTTCAAAGCTCTCAGATCTTTCCCTTTTCAGCTATCATGCTGTATGTTATTTTGAATTTGAGTACTAAGAAATTAAAAATAATCAATGTGATTCATACATTATTATTTAAAAAAATCTTTGACCTATATGTTAATGATTCCCCAAATTTCTAGTTCTAACCTTTTGTTTTCTTGGGGTTGTACACTGATTCTCCAGAGAAACCAAGCCATTAGCATGTGTGGTGTGTGCACATTTTCATAAATATATCTAGGGTGTATATATATATATACATCTATATACATATATTTATGTGTATATATACACATAAATATATTTTTCTATATATAGGGAGAATAAGAGCACACTAGTGGATTTACACCACATTCAGAACAAATCAGGGAATTGTTCCCTAAATTTCACAGGATATGAAGACATTTCCTTGCCATTTTCTCTGATCACCCCTCCCCCACTTCCCAGCCCCATACTAAACTTACTACAGTCTCTTTTGTGTGTCAAGGACATCCTTGTTTGAGGGGACTTTGTGTGTAAAATTCCAAAGTGAGACCCTCTTCTCCCGGCTTTTGCTTTATTTTACTCCCTTTCCTCCATGCTAAGGCATTCTGCCAAGTCCTCCAGTTACCAAGCACTGCCTTGCTTGAGTTGACACCTTGCTTCTTTGCACATCATGGGGATGCTGCTCTGACTGCAAATTCTTCTCTTGTCTGAAGGAATAAAGTCGAGAAGTGACCTCACTCACATATTGCTAGACTTCAGGGCTCACACTCTGAGCTACATTCAACTCAGTCTCGGTTTTTCATCTGTAAAGACAATAAGAAGAGTTTCTACTTCATTTGAGGTGATAATCTTTTGGCATACAATAAATATTGAACAGGCACCACCATCCAGAATATTGATATTCTATTAGTCATGCTATGGTAAGGAAGTGAGAGCCATGTATCAGTACAATGGCAGCCTATAACCAAGACTTATGATTGTTTATACAGCTCCCCCAAATATGATTTAAGGTAGAGTTATTCAGGCGAGAGGGTGCCTGCTGCAGTTTCTAAAGAGAATGAAGTTTCACCTTAAGGGCAAAGATGGCAAATGGCTTCTAAGCTTTGTTGTGTTTGACTCATCATTAACTTGTCATCTTCTTTTCTTCCAACTCAGCATGTTTTAACCATATGGACCCAGTAAACGACATATTGATTGTAAGGTGAAATTTGTTATTCTGGCAGGTTAAAAGTCCACAGAGAGAATGGGCTTCTCTTTAAACTTGGTGCAGAAAATGGGAACTGTAGTCCCTAATCAATGAACAGATAAGAGAAGCCGTATACTGCCTTAATGAGTTTGGTTTTCTGGGTATAGGGAACTATCACTAAAGCTTTGAGCCACTACCTACAATATTTGAGAGACACAAAATGGGTGATACTAGGGGAATAGATACAGAGACTGACCTAGGACTTTTCATAATATTGAAAAATAGGAATATACTGAACATAATTCATTATTCCATTGAAGATCTAAAAGCAGTCAAGAATCATGAGTTGCTTCCGGGTTACTACACTAATCAACTTATTGTATACTGTAAATGGACAGATGTTCACATTAGCACCTTAACTATTAAGACTTATCAGCTTCCTAGGCTACAGAGGTTGATTTGTTAATAATATCTTCCATTTGTTGGGCATCCTCTGTGCCAAGAGCAATGTTAAGCATTTTCCTTGTATTTTCTTATTTTATTCTTTATCACATCCTGTGCATTATGGGGAAATAGAAGCTTAAAGAGATAAAATAGCTTGCGCCCTTCTATACAGATAAAGTGGCAAGACCTGAAACTCCAAAACCAATATGATTAATTTAAAAACAATTACTCTTAGTCACTACTCTGTTTTGATGAATGAAAGAACAACACAAAGGAACACAAAATAAGTTGTCATAAGAATAGGCAAGTGAGACTCTTGTCAGTTAATCTCTTGCCCCACAACTGTGCAAACTTTCCATGTTGGAAATAATAATATTCATACGCAATGCTAGTCTATATGAGAATGCTTAATTTCTTCTAACCAAGGCTTCAAACTCATGTTATATGCAGTGAACTGAACTTGATAAATGGGAGTCTAGAAATTTTCCATTTATAAGGCAGTTATTGTTTCCCATCCACAGTGCCAATACCCATCCTTGGAGACCAAAATATTATTTATATCATGTTCACAAAAACAACCCTCCAAATGTCTCATGTTCTACTTTTTATAGTTTATTAGTCATGGGTTATGATAGGAAGCAATTGGAACTCTCAGAGAGTTAAGAGGAATTTTACAAACAGGCCAATATTTGGGCGGGTTGAGAGAAAACCAACAAGGTCATATGGTTACCTGGTTATGGTATGGGAAACAAACATGGTTATAGTAACCAACACGGATTCTTAAAATAAGGGTCATTCCTGTTGTATTGGAGTAGATAGAATATACAGTGATGAAGATCTAACTCAGGGCCTCATATATGTCCTTGTACATTATCTGCTGCTCTGACTGGCACAAAAATGCTCTGACTTTACACAGAAATCTAATTTCCCATTTTCCCGAATTCATAAATGTGTTCAGAGACTGGGACTCCTGTAGAAAGGCAGGAGCCTGGTGCCCCAGTTCTCTGAGATCCCCAATTATCTCTGCTTGCTGAAGTCAAAGGCTACTTAGCCGTACCTAGCCAACTCTAACATCAAGAAAAATTGATGTTACTGAGTAGAAATATTAATTCCATGTTTCCTGATTACAGAGCCAAATTGGAAAATGGGACAGGATTTGTTCTATAAAAGTGAAACACACCATTTCATTAGAAAAGGACATTTCTAGTTTCAGTTTCAAGAAAACAAGTGCACCAACTCCTTTTTTATCCCAACAACTTAATTTTTCCCCATTTTTAAAATGGGTTTACTATTAGATTACATGATTTATCATTAGATAAAGTCATTAGATACTATTGTTTTATTGTCTTACCATTTATAATCATAACATTTCAGGCACATAACTTAGTGTCTCTAAATAAGCATTGGATTTGCTGCACACACCACCAAAGAAGACCTTTTATCCCTTCCTCCAGTACGTCCTTTTCCCTCCCGTAACCACCACGATATTTTTCTTTTTGGGTCACACCGGTGATGCTCAGGGGTTACTCCTGGCTCTTTGCTCAGGAACTACTCCTGGTGGTGCTTGGGGACCATATTGGATGCCAGGGATCGAACCTGGTTTGGCTGAGTGCAAGGCAAGCACTCTATGCGCTGTCCTATCGCCTCCGCCACCACATGAATTCTTTACAGGTGGAAATCTTGTTCCCCAGGAGACACTTGGTAACATCTCCAGACATTTTGAATTGTCATAACTGGGGCTGTGTTTGAGACAGGAGAGCTGCTGAACACACAACGTGCAGGACAAGCTCTTGTGCTGCTCAAAACTTAGAATCACCCCTGTCCTAATGTCAGGAGCTCCAAAGCTGAGAAACCTTGGTCTAGATGCAAGTTCAGATTCTTTTGTTCCACTTTCAGTATCTCCCATCTCTTCCAGCCTGTATCAGTCCTCCTTCACCAGCCACCCACCCCTGACTCACACTCTCTTCTCTGTTGCCCACTCCGTTCCTTCATCATTTTCCCTATGTTTGGTTCTCTACATATGCTGTTACTTCTGCCTGGAACACAAACACACCCACATTCATCTGGCGAGGCATAGTCTACATCTCTCAGGTGCCCTCAGATTATCACTCCACTTCTTTGGGGGATCTTTATCTCCAGAGGCTATTGTGGCATCCTTGGGCCCAGAATGGTCACCCTATCATCAGTTCTGACTAATCTAAAAGGGGTGGCTTGACTTAATGGTTTGTAGCACCTGTCCACAATAACCACGCAGTTCTATTAGATGTACATGACCACATCCTAATCATGAAAAGTTTTATTTGTCATGAATAGTTTTAAAGAAATAAAATTCAGGAAATGACTCAGTGATCAAAGCACATGATTTGTATGCATGAAGTTGCAATTTCAGTCCTAGGTGCCACCCACATTGCCAAGTGTGGCTCTGCTAACTCTGCTGTTCGGGATTCTCCATGCTATAACAACAAAGCCAGGGTTGTGAGAACACCATAACTAAACAGTGTGGAATCCCTGATGAGCATCACAATTGAAAATGTGCACACACCAAACCCAGGAGTGCAGCCCTTTGTGAGCGGGTGTGTGAGCACTGCAGTGAAAAAGTATGTCATCCCGGTGATCCAGTGAATGTACAAGGACCTCTGTGGAGAATGTGTGTGACCCCTGTTCATGGCATCAGCAACAATGGGAAAAGAAGAGGGAAATGAATGAAAGGAAGAATAGCAAATCAAATTCAAGTACTAGGAGGAGATCCAGTTCTGTCTCTAAGATAACCAGAAAGAATCAAGAGGCTCCTGGGAGAAAGCAAAGGGTTTGGAAGATTTGCTAGCTCATTTCCCAGCAGGATTTGGCTCCAGCCAGCGGGTGTAATTCCACCACTCACAAGAAAACATTTGGTTTATAGGATGTTCTAGCTTGGCTTTGAAAAAACCCAGGAACACATTCAGCATAATTACCATTCAGCATCAGTCAGCTTGGATTCATAAAAGTTCTCTCTCTACATATTTATGAAGAAATCCATCGACCCTCATTTTTCTAGACAGGGCAATTTCAGACACTTCCTGTCTCCAAGAAGTCATTGTTAATATTGAATTCCAATAGCGTGTGAAACTGTGGCTGGCAGCCAATAAAAGATGCTTTATACCCCAGCCCTCCCTTGATAGTTCAGTAATTTGTGAGTAACCTAACAGGAGGCAGAATTCATTGAACTCAGAAGTTTGACTGTCCTCACTGGTGGCAAAAGCTGAGCAATGAATGATAGCCCCAAAGGAACCACTTTGGGAATCAAAGTTACATAAGTTCATCTGCCCTGCATTCACAACACGGTATCATTTCCCTGGAAGAATTAAATTGCACTCTGCAGTGAAAAGGGGAAAGGTTAGAACACATTTGTTCTCTCCAGTGAGAAGGCAGGTGCTATTTCTAGACCTGACTTCAGCAGAAGAAGTGGGAATGGGGGACCCACCAGGGTGGGAGGTAAGGGGTGAAGGGACAGTGCCAGACGACTTGAGCCCTTTCCTGGGGCCAGACGTCAGATCCTCTGGAGATGAGAGAGGCCATCTGCTTGCTCAGCAGGCCCTTGCTGTAATGTGGGCAACAGTACCTTGTATTTTCTCTCTGTGGGGATTTCATGTAATGTCTGTTGAATGCAGCCAGAATTTCAAAAGCATGAGTCTTTGGGAGAGAAAGGGCCTCAAGCTGTAAGCAGCAGCCAAATGAAACTCTGAGTTTTGCTGACAGGTATTCCATGGGGAAGGGCTCACCTTGGCAGTTCTCCCCTGCACCCCACCCCCGCATTTGCTTCCTCACCCACAGGAGGAACTATGTTTCCATAGTTTTAACACCCCAACAGTAGAGCATGACAGTCTACAAAGAGGTGTAGAAATGACTGCTCTGTTATTACAATGACATTAAATATGACTCATATCAGGAAGAGGAAGAAGCAGCAACAGGGCTGTTCTTTCCATGGAAAATGTCCAGAGCTGCTGGGTTGTGCATGGCCTCTAGAATTAGATGCATTGTGCAGTAAACAAGTAGTTTCACAGAATCACAGGCTGATTGTTCTTGATCACTTGATCACTTGACATCCCGTTGTTCATCAATTTCCTCGAGTGGGCGCCAGTGACATTTCCATTTGACACTATCACGTGCCAGTGTAGCCCAATGGCATCTGGTTGCTTCATAAATATGAAGAGCCTCAAACTGTTCATTCAGGGCCTTGATGAATAAGTCTGACCATCTTGTAGGTGGGCGACCACGTGGTTGTTATAGCTCCAAAAGAACTTAGAGGCTGCATCATCTGACCCCTAGGACACATGTTTCACAGCACAGGCCTCCCCAGTCCTGAGAACACGAGCGATTCCTCTAAGGTTCCATGGGGCATCAGAAGAAAAATTTCCCAAATAATTATGAGTTTCCTTATACCTGCCACCTTCCACACTGAGGACACAGCTCTGCACATTTGGGGCATTGGAAAATAACACAGGGTCTGAGTTACCACTGTAGTCTCTTTCAGCTGCTATCGCAAAAAACACTCTCGGGAGAATGTGGCATCATGGTTTCTTGCAGTCCTGGAGGCTGGTAAAGCAAGGTTAAGATCATGGCACCTGAGGGTTTGGTGTCTGATAAGCATCCCCACCCACCCCATCTGGTCCCTACGTGACTGTTTTCTTCTTGAGCTCCTGCAATGGGTGGATGGAGCAGAGTTGCTCTTTGGAGCTTCTCATAGAAGGACATGATTCTCATTCGTGAGAACTCTACTCTCATGACATCAGCTCCCAGAGACCCCACCCTACGTCGTGTGACTTAGTAATCGACAACCAAATGTTGTGAGGACCCGATGTTCAGTCTATTGCAGATCAACAGGGAACACCAAGCTATGGGGTGCTCTCCAGGGGACAAGTAAACACATGACTGGATGACTCTGCCTGCTTCCTGCTTCCTGCTTTCTTTCCTCCTAAAGACAGGAAATAAAGGGCAGGAAGATTTCTAGGATCACAAAACACACTTCAAACAGTAAGTTACACACATATGTAGATAACCAGGTGGCTTCCAGCAGGTCCCAGTGTCTGGCCTGTACTGCCATCTTTTACAGACACTTTGATCAGGGCTGACCTGAAGTTCATCATTCATTTCCTTTTATGAAAATAAACACTTGCAAAGTAACAGTGTCAAGGGAAACTTTTGTTTTATTTTTGGTGGTGGGAATGCGGAGGGGGGTCAGATGCCTAGAAATGAAAGGTCATCTTCCTGGGCAGGAAGAGCAAGCAATGAGTTTCCCAACCCTAGAGGAGCCAGCTGAGGAGAGGACAGCACACCCACCCACCCCCAACCATAATCTCATTATTTCCACAGTGGATTGGTGAAGTGAGTAACTATAAGCTTTCTGTACTGTTAGAATTGGGGGATGTGCTTTTCCCTCAGCCCAACTTTTCTTCTTTTTTAAAAATTTTTATTAAATTACCATGAGATATACAATTACAAAGATGTTAATAATTGGTTCTCTGTCATACAGTGTTGCAGCACCCATCTCTACACCAGTGCCCCATTCCCACCACCAATGTCCCCACACTCCCTCCCACCCAACCCCAGCTTGCCCCTATAGCAGGCACTTTTCTTTCTCTGTTTCTCTGTCTCTGTTTCTGTCTCTGTATTTCTCTCTCTCTCTCTCTCTCTCTCTCTCTCTTCTTCTTATCATACACTTTGTGGCTTGCCTTACAGATATTTACGGTTTATGACGTAAGTCTCTATGTGTATATTCAATAGTGAGTTCCAGTGTGACATTATAATTCTTCATTCCCCATCAACCTCCCCAGTGTGTCGCAAGTCCAATGATCATTAAGTGCACAAATATGAAAGATCCTGGGAAGGACCTGGTTCTAACCTTCATTATTATCTAAGTCTGTTGCACGGCCACAGAGCGGCTGCGTGCTGGCACAGCTGTGGCTCTGGCCTGTCTCTTGTCTGGCTTTGCTGCTTGTGGAAGCTGTGGCCCGTAGCCACACCAGCGGACATAGATATGGAGGGACCGGGGGAGGAGCCTGGTCCCTGCTCCAAATTAGGCTGGTGCAGTCACACCCCCTTCCCCCCCATGTGTCTGCTAACCCTAGGAGCTATGTTGGACTCGGCCAGGGACTGAGCCATTTACTGCCCTCTGAAACTCCATGGTCAGTCCAACTTTTCAACCCAGTGCTTCAGGGGAGCTAATGAGCTTCCTGGGTTTTGGGCCTAGTGACAAATCTGGGAGGGATGTTCCTGGCAGGAAGAGGGTGATCCTGTCCCTAGGTCTTCTTATATCTGGAAGCAAAACTGCAGTGTCTGAATTAATCCTCTTTCCTGGAGCAAGTGGCAGATCTCAACAAGGGCTTTCGATAATAAAGTGGAGGAGAGCTGATTAAGGAGATGTGTCTGATATCGTTGTACTTCCTCGGACTCCAGGGATGAAACCCAGAGGCTGAATTTGAGAGTATTTAGAAGGGAGCTCTCCCAACCGTAGGGAGAGCTACCACACCTTCCTCAGGCAGGAAAGACAACAGTGCTTCCACAGGAAGCTCCCACAGGATGCTTGGCTTTAACCGTAATTAAAATCTGCCTCCTTGTTAGCTTCCCAAGAATATTTGCTTACCTAAGCATATTTTAAAACAAAAATTATTTTAGACCTTACTTGGAAATAAGGTAACATAATTTTTCACAAAACATCTAAGTCTGTAGGTCTCTGGAACAAAGGTGTATTTCATCCTTTCCACAACATGTAAGTAAGTCTGCTTCCAGGAATTTGTAAAAGTAAATAATCCTAAATTCTGGTGGGGGGAAGGATTACATTCATGATTATACTTACTGCATGACATGAGCATGAAAGAGGGAAAATAGAGCCTGGAAGGATAACTCAAAGAACAGGAGCACATGCTTTGCCTGTAGAAGCCCCTGGTTCAATCCCAGGAACCACCTGACTGGGCGGGAATGGTCCCCATGTGGGTCCCCTCCCTAAAAAAAGAACAGAAAACACTTCAAATGTGTACTGCTAGAGTAATGGTTAAATAAATGGTGTAAGCCCAATGTAAGAAATATATTTTCAGGGTTTTTTTTTTTTGCTTTTTTTTTTTTTTTTTTGTTTTTGGTCACACCCGGCAATGCTCAGGGTTACTCCTGGCTCTGCACTCAGGAATAACTCCTGGCGGTGCTCGGAGGACCATATGGGATGCCGGGATCGAACCTGGGCCGACATGGGCCGGCCGCGTGCAAGGCAAACGCCCTACCCGCTGGGCTATCTCTCCGGCCCTATTTTTTCAGTTTTTAAGAATAATTAGTAAATGCTAAGTTCACCTCCCAAAATTTAGATTACAAAATTAGATACTATTCATACATATCTATAGAGAGATGGAAAATGTGCCTTGGAATTTACTGAAACAGTAACAAGAAGGTGGCAAGATATTAGGTGATTTATTTTCTTTTATCAATGTTTAATTATATAATCATACTTTTACTACAGAAAACCAGAAATGTGATTTCCAATGGAAAACACATCCCAGTGACCCACTGTGGCATTTCCTGTTTCTAGATCTGAGAGGCAGTTACCTAACTTGAAAGAAACCTGCTTGCAGAGGGTAGTTTAGTGACTCAGCATGAGTCACCCATGAGTCAACCCAGTGTGAATCCTGTGAAGTAGTTGTTATGACAGCGTCTGCTTGCTAGGTGTGTTATAGATAAAAGCGTGAGATCCAGAGCTCCCGCTGGTCACTGAACTGACCCTATAGCATGAGTGGCATCCCTTCTAGACCTGTGGCTTCAGACAGTGAGGGGCTGGAGTGAGAGAGAGGCTGGAGGAGTCTCGGGGTGTCATCATGAGGCAGTTGAAGCTAGGAGAACAGAACTAGGGAAGGAGATGGAGAAACAGCCTGCTGGCTGGCTTCAGATATTTGGGAAACTGGAACTTTTATTCCTAACATCTGATCTCTCTTCACGAGGAGACTTTATCCAGGAGTGACCAAGGGAAGGCTCACTCCTCCATATTGGTGCTCTGGTTCTAATTCTCCCTGTGCCGTACACCCTCTTCCTGCCCTGTGCTATGACAGAATTATGTGTGCCACAATTGAGTCTTACTCCCTCTGTTGAGAGTTAGTTTGCCAACCTGCTAATTTGAGTTTGACAATTCAAAGACAGATTTTTTTTTCCTTTGTAATTGGTTAAATATTCAGAAAGTAACAGGAATTTCTTGTCATTACATATACCATGATAATCACTGCTCTTCCTACTTTATCAGTGCATAAACCTGTGCTATAATATAATTTGTCACTCATCCATTTAGCAAATGTTTTCCTTGGAACTCACCATATACCAATCTTGAGCTCAGCACTGGGGAACTACAGAACATAAAATAAACAGAATCTTCAGCAAGCTTGAGTTCTAATGAGATAAGAAAAGCTCTTTATTGGGTACTTGCATGTATTGACTTATTTAAAAACTCATCACAATCCTATTGAATAAGTCTTATAATCTCCACATGAAAATAAATAAATCCTGGTACAAAGATATTAAGCAACATGTTCAAAAGAGACAGAAGTAGGCTCTTTTGTTTTTTTAGGCTCTCTTTTTTTTGTGCTGTTTTTGCCTGTCACCTGTCCTTGAGAGCTTCCCTGACATGGTTTCCTCCTTTCCCTTCCATCTGGAAATTACTTCTCTCTTTCTGATGCAATGAGGTGTAGGTATCAGGACTAGAGTGGGAAAGAATAATTTCAAAGTTGCATTCTTCTTGAAAATCTAATGACCTCTAAATGACTTTCTGTGTTCCATTAGCCTATAGAATGTGCCCATGTGACAACATTATGCTTCCTTAGATCAGATCACAAAATGCTTTAGAATACAATTTGATTTTCAAATAGACTGTTTTCTTTTTTTTTAAGTATTTTATTATACCACCGTGAGATATACAAATAAAAAAGATATACAATTAAAAAGTTCATATTTGGGTTTTGGTCATACAGTGTTCTAGCACCCGTCCCTCCACCAGTGCCCATCTCCCACCACCAACGTCCCCCGGTTCCCTCCCCCCTTCCCCATCCCCCTCCATGGCAGGTTCTTTATTTCTTTCCCTTTCTCTCTCTTTCTCTTTTCCTTCCCTTCCAGACTATGGATTACACAACATACATTAAAGAGGTTGGCATGTGTATCCTTTTGCCTCTATTTAATGCTCAGTTCTAGGTTGGCATTAGTACCCTCGACAATTATTAGCACACTGTTCCATTTTCTGTCTTACCTAATCTCTGACTCCCATACGTTTGTGATAATTTCCACTTTTGACAAGACCTCCTGATATATGTTTCACTTGACCTTGGATATTGGTATCATAATATGTATATATATATATATATATTTATGCCATGCAAATAAATGCAGTCATTCTGTATCTGTCTCTCTCCTTCTGGCTAATTTCGGTCAACATAATCTTCTCCATGTCCATCCATTTATAGGCAAATTTTATGACTTCATTTTTCCTAACAGCTGCATAGTATTCCATTGTGTAGATGTACCAAAGCTTTTTTATCCAGTCATCGATTTTCGGGCACTCTGGTTGCTTCCAGATTCTGGCTATTGTGAATAATGCTGCTATGAACATAAAAGTAGGGATGGTGTTTCCACTGCGTATTTTTGGTTTCCCAGAGTAGATTCCCAGGAGTGGTATGGCTGGGTCAAATGGGAGTTCAATTTCTAGTCTTTGGAGGAAAGTCCATATTGTTTTCCAGAAAGGCTGTACCAGCCGGCATTCCCACCAACAATGGATGAGTGTCCCCTTTTCCCCACATCCATGCCAGCACTTGTTGTTCTTGCTCTTTTGAATATGTACCAGTCTCTGTGGTGTAAAGTGGTATCTCATTGTTGTTTTGATTTGCATCTCTCTGATGATTAGTGATGATGAGCATTTTTTCATATGTTTTTTGCCATTCGAATTTCTTCCTTGCTGAAGTTTCTGTTCATTTCTTCTCCCCATTTTTTGATGGGGTTGTTTGTTTTCTTCTTGTAAAGTTCTACCAGTGCCTGATATATCCTGGATATTAACCCCTTATCAGATGGGTATTGGGTGAATATTCTTTCCCATTCTGTGGACTGCTTTTGTATCTTAGTCACTGTTTCTTTTGAGGTGCAGAAGCTTTTTAGTTTCATGTAGTCCCATATGTTTATCTTTTCTTCTAGTTGCTTTGTTAGTGATGTTTCACCTTTGAAGATGCCTTTAGCTTCAATGTCGTGGAGGGTTTTTCCTATATTTTCTTCAATGTACTTTATGGATTCAAGTATGATATTGAGATCTCTAATCCATTTTGATCTGATTTTGGTGCATGCTGTTAGACACAGGTCCAAATTCATTTTTTACATGTCGCTGCCCATGTGAGAGTGGGCAACCTTGTCTTGTCCCTGATCTCAGGGGGGAAGGCTTTCAACTTTTCCCCATTTAGAATGATGCTTGCTGTGGGCTTTTTGTAGATGGCTGTAACTATCTTGAGGAAAGTCCCTTCAATTCCCATTTTCTGGAGGGTGTTAATCATGAAAGGGTGCTGGATCTTGTCAAATGCTTTTTCTGCGAATAGACTGTTTTCTTGATTTATCACATTTTGGAAAATATTTCCGAAGTGAATGGAATAACTGATCACTCTAGGCAAAGAATTGGCAACTTCATGAAAGTGCCTTCCTTTACAAAGCATTAAAACGTGGGACCTCCATCTGCAGAAGTGGAGGAGTATTCTAATAGCCCATTCAGAGAAAAGAATCTTTAGCAATGGTAATTTTCACCATGACATTAAAGGTATTCAGTTATTAGCTTTTTGGGGAGAGCTCCCAGCAGTGCTTGGGCAGGCGTGTGATGCCAGCACCAAACTCAGGCCTCAATTATAATGACTTGAAAACCAACTCTCTGAGTTACCTTCCTGGTCCCCAAGTGACCAGATTTTTAAGGGCACATACCTAATAGGAAACACTAGGTTCCCTTTTAATATTATGTTGCTTTCAAGTTTTTTAATGATTTTATGATACATAGTATAAGATTTTAGAAAAGATTCTTTATAAATTGTTGGGGTTTTTTTAGGGGAACACACCCAGAGGTGCTCAGGGGGTTACTCCTGGCTCAGTACTCAGGGATTACTCCTTGCAGTGCTTGGGGCACTATATAGGATGGCTGGGATCAGACCTACGTTCGCCAAGTACAAGGCAGACACTTTATCCACTGTACTATTGCTTTGACCCATTGGAAAAGATACTTGATGAGGAAGATGATTTTTTTCCCTTTAGCTTCTGATGTCAAAATCACCGATGTCTTTTTAGAATGCTTTTGTGGAAAGCAATTTCAAGCCCAGGTTTGCGAGTCTTGACAGCTAAAGTCACGAGGCTTCCATGGAAATGGATTGGATCACTTCTCTCACCTCTGTCCTACTGGAAGGCCTGGTACACCTGCCCATGAACTGCTTCTGGGCTATCGGCCGTGACCCAGACACACAGACACAGCCTCATGATTTCTCAAAGCCTGGTATACTGATGTACTAGATATCCCACCACATTTTATAGAACTGAGTTTGGGGCATATAATCACAAGTGTGAGGGCACAATGTCCAGTATGTGGGAACATGCTGATAATTTCTTATACAGTGGGCCCAAATGACACAGTGGATCCAGTTGAGATTTAATAACATGTACTGTCTTTCGTTTAAGAAAATATTCATCAACTGTATTTAGAGAACTAAATACAACAAGCAATAGAGAATAGGTTATTCAGTGTATGCATACGATAAGCTAAAACAGAGGTTGAGAAAAATTTGAAATAAGTGTTGTCCATGGTGCAGTTGTAGAGGTTTGGGTTGACCAGTAGAAACCAACTATATTCTAGAACGTCAGAAAGTGAATGCAAGAACAAAAAAATTGGCCAGATTCACCCATAACAAACCGGATAAAAAGTCATGACTTTACCAATACCATTGCCATATATGGGCTGTAATGGTCAATATAATTAGTGCCAGCTAAGGGAGCAGGCATGGGGATGGGGAGTGGGTGGGAAATGAGGGTCTTTGGTGGTGGGAGCACTGGTGGTAGGATTGGTGTTGAATGATGATCACTTGATCACTTGACATCCAGTTATTCGTCAATTTTCTTGAGCGGGCGCCAGTAATGTTTCCATTTGACCCTATCATGTACCAGTGTAGCCCAATGGCATCTGGTTGCTTCAGGAATATGAAGAGCCTCAAACCGTTCGTTCAGGGTCTTGACAAAGAAGTCTGACCATCTTGTAGATGGGCAGCCATGTGACTTTTGACATCCCATGGGATCCAGTCAATAATGACTCAGTACAGCGGTCAGCTCCTAATTGCATTACATGCCCAGCCCATCTAATTTTTGATGACTTGGAAAACGAGACAGCATCCCTGACTCTGGATTGTCGACGGAGGTCGGAACTCCAGATTCCTTCTCTCGCTTGAGTGAGGCGTGATATTCCTAGCATAGCTCTTTCAATTCTTCTTTGGGAGACCTGAATAGCGTTTTCATCCTGCTTTAGTAGGCCCAGGTCTCTGAGGCATATGTTAATGCAGTGAGAAAGTGGAATTGAAGAGGCATATGTTAATGCAGTGAGAAAGTGGAATTGAAGATGTGCCTGGAGCCGGAGGTTCTTTGTCCTTTTAGCTATTTCTTCAATGCTCTTGAAGGCATTCCATGCTTCTCTCTTCCTTCTGCGCAGCTCAGGTTTTAGGTTGTTCATCATGTTGACTTCTCGACCTAGGTACACATAACTGCTGCATTTAGAGATGTTTGTTCCATTGAGAGTGAATGGGGCCTCTGGAACTAGTTTATCTTTCATGAACATTGTTTTATTGAGATTCAGTTGTAGACCTATCTTTCCACATTCTTGGTCGAAGTCAGCCAGCATTTGTGCCGCTTGGCTAATGTTTGGTGTTATTAGAGCGATGTCATCAGCAAAGCAGAGGTAGTGTAGTTGCCGACCGTCTATCTTCACTCTCATTCTTTCCCACTCTAATTGTCGCATGGTGTTCTCGAGGGTGGCGCTAAAGAGTTCTGGTGAAATGTTATCACCCGGACAAACCCCTCTTTTTACATCAATGATCACTTCCTTGTAGAATGGTTAGATCCTGGTTGTGAATCCGTAATACAGCTCATGAAGGATCTTGATGTATTGTGTTTGAATGCCCTGTTTGAATGATGAAACTTTCTAAACTGTATTGTGAAAAACTTTGTTCTTTGTAATTCACAGTAATTAAATAAAACATAAAATAAATAAAATGCTCTTGTGAAGTTATTTTTCTAAGTATTTTCCATATACATATACCCTTATTTTCAAAATTAATTTTGTAATTTTTTTTAGTCTGATAATTCTTTAGTCCCCACTGTATGTCAGGAATTTTCTGAGCACTATATATCAGAGGTAAAGACAAATCAGATCAAAATCCCCCAAGGATTTTGTATTTTAGGGAGTAATAGCTAATAAAAAAGATGGACATAGAGATTACTATTCTTAGTGAAATCAGAAGGAAAAGGATAGATATAGAATAACTGCATTCATCTGTGGGATTTAAATACATACCAGTGTTCTACTAATTGTTGGAAATGGTAATGCCAGATTAGAACTGAGCATTGAATGTAGGCAAAGGGGTATGGCAAGCCACAGTGTATAAGATACGGGAGGGAGGGAGGGAGAGAGAGACTGAGAGAGATGCTATAGAGACAGGCTGGGGAGGGAGAAGGGAATCTGGGGACATTGGTGGTGGCAAATGTGCACTGATGGAGGGACATGTGCTGTAACATTGTAAGACTGAAACCCAATCAGGAACAGCTTTGTAAATGTCTACCTCACCGTGTTATAACAACATTTTTTAAAAAAGGATACACATAAGTGTATAATATAATGTCAGTAGTAATAAACACTATGGAAGAAATTAAAACCAGCTAAGATGAGAGAAAATGAAATGGAAGGAGATTTGATAAGGGCCACAGGCAGGTTGTCTGAGGGAGTTTCATGTACCATTGAGGCAGGTTAGAACTATTGGGAAATTTCTGTCTGGATCCTCTGGCACCATCCTTTGACCACATCTTTGGACACCTCTTTCTGATTACAGCAACCACAGGAACCACATGGGTGAGTTGGTTGGAAATGGAGGAGACCACAGATGGCAGAGGATTTGTCCACAACCTGGCCTTTTACTTCATTCTAATATGATTATAATAAAGTGACCATAAGCCCACTTTCATCATGCACCTGGCGCCATAACAGCTCCAAAACCGACATGGCACAAGAGGGAAATGTAACCTAATACCAGGAAATCTTTCTTGGAAAATCTCTTCTTTCTCTGAGCTTAGAGAAGCTCTTTAGACTGCCCAGACCCCAAACCCCTTGGGGCAGCCCGTTTTGGATTTGCTTTTCTCTGTCTCCCTAAGACAAGGCACCAATCTTTCACAAAGCTTCCTTTTCATTTACTGTACATCTTTTCCAGAAATTCTTTTCTGTTGTGAAGTAAAAGACCTGGAACTTCAGCAGAGCCTGGAACTAACCGATCTTTCCCTTTCCTTTTCCTACAAAATGCAAAAATCTCACGTATTTGGTCTATCAGGATTAATTCTTAGGCATTCAGATCAAGTGAAACTCAAATGCCACTTGACAACTGCCTTCCACAGCTTGGCAGCACCTGAGTCTCTGTGGCAGGCAGGAGCTCTCACAAACTTTACTGGTCCTGACCTCCCTAGAAGTCTGTCAGGAATGCTACTACAATGACAACGCACTATTGTGAGCTGACTGAGCCCAAGAGCACCTTTGAATAAACTGACTGATTTGGGGGTAAAGTGCATAATGCTTCTATTTTCTTAGAAAACTTCTGCTTTCTTACTGAAGTAGAGATCAAAATGATATCCATGTCCTAGGTTGGGGAATTAATCATATATTTTTTGTAATATTGAATTCTCCTTGCTTTGTTTTAGTTTTTTTTTTAAACAAATGCAGAGTGAGCGTATTTGACAGACACCAAAAGGCGAATGCATAGCTTCCAACTGATATTTTTCTGCTGGCACTAGAAATTATTTCAATTCCTACAAAGGGTCTACATTTCAAGTCACATTTGATTATCGTGTTCTTCGAGCTACATATATATAATATATATTTAATTTTGAAATGCCTGTAAATTTACATGAAATTATAAGGAGAGTTTCACATCCCCTTCCCTCATCCTCTTCCTGATGATTATGTAACTGAAGTTTGCAATCTTGGAAAGGCACTGAGTGGAGACCAGTCGCTCAGGAATACTCTATATTTAGATAGAGTATTCACTATCTGAGGAAGCACTCAGGCTTAGGATTCTGGAGATCCAGGCTCAGTGCATCCTTAGTGATGCTCACTGAATAATTGCTCTTCATATACGAGACCATGGCACAAGCCTTGTGTTTCTCTAGTGAGTGATATCCTCCAGTTTACTCAGTGTTTAGAGGATGACTCATCCACGTCACTTTTTCTCCATTGCATTCTGTCATGAAACTTCACTGAAAAATACAATATAATGAAAAAGACAATAAAGAAACTTTTTGAAGTATAAACTCATAGAATGGAAGAATGGGAAAGGAAAGGAAGAATCCTCTAGGAAATATGTGGAGGATAGTACAAATAGAAAGTAGAGGAGCAGAATGGGGAAATCTGAAGCTTGTGATAAATTTCACCCCCTAGAAAAGTGGATGGAGGAAATAAGACTGGCAGTTTGGGGCATCGTAAGACAAAATTAAAATTAATGATCTGTAGGAGGGAAGGACAACAGGGTGGATGGGGAATGAATTGAAGACAAGACTTGTCAAAATCTGGGGCTGGAGTGATAGCACAGTGGGTAGGGCATTTTCCTTGCACGTGGCCAATCTGGGTTTCATCCCCGGCATCCCACATGGTCCCCTGAACACTGCCAGAAGTAATTCCTGAGCGAAAGCCAGGAGTAACCCCTGAGTGTCGCAGGGTGTGACCCAAAAAGGAAAAAAAAAACTTGTCAAAATCTGCCAGCACTTAGATCAATGCTCATGATTATCTGATCAGAAAATGAAGAACAGCAGGAAAGAGTGGTAGAGAAAGGGGTGGGAAAGAAGGGTGAATCCTTTACAGGCCCAGAGAGGGTTGGGGTTTTGAGGACCTCTCCAAGTGCCTGGAAAGTGAGTCAGCTGGAGGAGAGGTCAGATGAAGAGGGGGAGGTTCCAGCTGCCTTAAAACTCACCCTCTAGGAATCCTGAAGTCTCGGGCATTGCAGACTACAGCTGAAGTGGGGCCAGGTGACGGTGAAACCAGAGGGAACCCTCTAGGCATCTCCTGACTGAATACTGAGCTCCCTTGTCCTTTCCCCACCTCAGCACTCAGGATTATGGAGATCCAGGCTCAGTGCACTCACCCCTAGCCTTGGCCCGCCCTTAGAGAAAAAACTTTCCCTCTAGGGTTCTAGAAAATTCCTGTGGGATTTTTTTTTCTTTTTGGTTCACACAGCATGTGTGCCAAACACACAGCAGAAACGCCATCTGCACTTCTTTGTTCATAGCAGTACTATTCACAATAGCCAGAATATGGAAACAACCTGAGTGCCTGAGAACAGAAGACTGAATAATGAAACTGTGGTACATCTACACAGTGGAATACTATGCAGCTGTTAGGAAAAATGAAGTTATGAAATTTGCCTATAAATGAACAGATATGGAAAGGATCGTGTTGAGTGAAACTAGCCAAGGGAAAGGATATATGTAGAATTCATTCGTGGGATATAATAAAAAAAAGTATGATACTAATATTCAAGGCCAGGCAAAACATTGATCAGGATGACTTTTCAGTGGGTGGAATCAACCACAAGGGTGTAGGAGTCAGACAGAGAAGGGACCGGTGTGCTAATAATTCTTGGAAATGATAATACCAGCCTAGAAATGAGCATTGAATGGGCAAAGTGATGTACATGATAATCTCTATATGTATGTATTGCAAGCCACAATGTGTAGGAGAAGAAGGCAAAATGCCTGCCATAGGCATAGAGGCAGGCTAGGGGTGGGGGAGGGAATCAGGGGACATTGGTGGTAGGAAATGTGCACTGGTGGAGGGGATGGCTGTGGAAACACTGTGTAGATGCAAACCTAATCATGAACAGTTTCATAATTTTATATCTCATGGTGGTGTAATAAAATTAAAAGAAAAAAGACTAAATGAAAGGACAGGAGAAACAGGGTCCACTGTTTGGAACCTTGCCATAAGTGTGCGTGGGGTGGAGGGTAGGTAGGATAGAGAAGGGACCACAATGACAATAATAGTTGGAAATGATCACTCTGGACAAGAACTGAGTGCTGAAAAGGGATATACGTGATAATCTATTAGTATCTATATTGGAAACCATAATGCCCAAAGGGACAGAGGAGAGAGAGAAAAAGAGGAAGAGGAAGAAAGAAAGAAGAAAGGGAGAGTAGGAGGAAAAAGGGGGGGGGAGGAGAGGAAGAAGAAGAAGAAGAAGAAGAAGAGGAAGAAGAAGAGGAGAAGAAGAGGCAGAAGCAGGAGGAGGAGGAGGAAGAGGAAGAAAAGAAGGAGGAGGAGGAGGAAGAAAAGGAGAAGGTGAAGGGGGAAGGAGGAGAAGGAGAAGGTGAAGGAGAAGGAGGAAGGAGGAGGAGGAGAAGGAGAAGGAGAAGGAGAAGGGAGGAGGAGGAGGAGGAGGAGAAGGAGAAGGAGAAGGAGGAAGAGGAGGAGGAGGGAGGAGAAGGAGAAGGAGAAGAAGAAGAAGAAGAAGAAAAGAAGAAGAAGAAGAAGAAGAAGAAGAAGAAGAAGAAGAGGAAGAAAAGAGTATTTGACATAGAGGCAGGTGGAATGGTAATGTGCAGGAGGGAAACTGGAGACATTGGTGTTGGGAAATGTGCACTGGTGAAGAGATGGCTGTTGGAATATGTATGATTGAAACCCAATCATGGAAAACTTTGTAACTGTGAGGAGGAAAAAGAGAGAATTCAACTTAAAAAAAGGAGGAAAGGAAGGAAGGAGGGAGGGAAGGAAGAAAGGAAGGAAGGAAGGAAGGGAAGGAAAGGAAGGAAGGAAGGAGGAGAGAAGGAAGGGAAGGAAGGAGGGAAAGAAGGAAGGAGGAGGGAGGGAAGGAAGGAAGGAAGGAGGGAGGGAAGGAAGGAGGAAAGAAGGAAGGAGGGAGGAAAGGAAGGAGGGAAAGAAGAAGGAGGGAGGGAAGGGAAGGAAGGGAAGGAAGAATGGAAGGAGGAAGGGAAGGAAGGAGGAAGGAAGGAGGGGAAGGAAGGAAAGATGGAGGGAGGGAAGGAGGGAAAGAAGGAAGGAGAGAAGGAAGGAAGGAGGGAAGGAAGGAAGGAAAGAAGGAAGGAAGAAAAGAAGGAAGGAAGGGAAGGAGGAGGGAAGGAAGGAAATAAGGAAGGAAGGAAGGAAGGAAGGAAAGGAAGAAGGAAGGAAGGAAGGAAGAGAGGAGGGAAAGAAGGAAGGAGGGAGGGAAGGAAGGAAAGAAGGAAGGAAAGACGGAAGGAAGGAAGGAGGGAAGGAAGGAAGGAAGGAAGGAAGGAAGTCCATGGAGATAGACAGCAGGGTGCAGCTTAGTAAAGCTGCCAGCGTAGATCACCTGCCCAAACTGTGCTCATACCTAACTGGTCCTCACAGATGGATAGTCTCCTCTGTGTGTGCAAACACTCCTCGTCCAGGCCGTGACAGGAGACCCAGATAGGTCTGCGTCAGGTACCTTCCATTCAGCATTCAACTGTGCCTTCCTATGTCTTCCCACTCGTTTGTCACTTTCCCATCTGCTCCAAGTCTTCAAATATTGTTTACAAATTTCCTTCTTTTTATGTTCCTTTTTTTCTGCTTAACTTATATTTTTTGTTTGTAGAAAATTAGTTTTTCAGGGGCTGGAGTGATAGCACAGCAGATAGGCCATTTGCCTTGTATGTGGCCGACCCAGGTTTGATCCATGGCATCCCCAAGCACCGCTAGGGAAATTCCTGAGTGCAGAGCCAGGAGCAGCCCTGATCATTGCCATGTGTGACCCTAAAAGCCAAAAAATTATTTTCCTTTGCTTGGGGTCACACCCAGCACATTCAGGGTTTATTCTTGGTTCTGTGCTCAGGGTTAATTCCTGGCAGAAATTGGTGTCAGGGATTAAACCAGCTGAGTGCAAGGTAAGCACCTTTCCTACTATACAGTCATTTCAGGTCATTAATATATTAAAGTTATTTTTAGAGCAGCTTTATTTTCCAATTTATTTATTTTTGGCTTTGAGGCCACACTTTCCCGTGCTCAGGGCTTACTCCTGACTCTGTACTTAGGGGTTACTCTTGGTGGTCCTCAAGGGACCATATGGGATGTCAGGGATGGAACCCCAGACTATGTACAAGGCAGTTGCCTACCCACTGTATCATCATTCTGGCCCCTATAGCAGTTTTAGATTCACAGCAGACCAAGATCCAGAGAGCTTCCACATAATTCCTGCACAGCACATGCCGAGCTTCCCCCGCATCCACATAGCTCAGCAGAGCAGGACGCTTGTTGGAATGAACAAGCCTGACACCTTGTCACCACCCAATACCCACAGTTTAGACCTCACAGGTGGTGTTGGACATCCCAGGTAGTTTGAACATGTGTCATCACCTGCATCCATTACTAGAATGTCATTTAGAACAGTTTTTCCGGGACTGGAGCAATAGCACAGCAGGTAGGGCATTTGCCTTGCACGTGACCAACCCAGATTTGATCCCTGAGCATCACCGGGTATGACCCAAAAAGCAAAAACCACCACCACAACAACAGTAACAACGAACTGTT
Source organism: Cryptotis parvus (assembly GCA_021461705.1). NCBI lineage: Eukaryota > Metazoa > Chordata > Mammalia > Eulipotyphla > Soricidae > Cryptotis > Cryptotis parvus. The sequence continues at coordinate 4,911 of JAJIBD010033664.1, read as the reverse complement.
CTGCCTTCAGCGCCTGCCACCCCTACTCCTGGCCAACATCAAGCTTCTTTTGTCTTCATCATTTTCCCTCTAACAGAATGACATATAGTTGGCAGCATAGTGAATATTTAAAAAATACTTTTTATTGCTCTTCTGTCTTTGTAGCAAGGAGAAAGTCAAGGAAAAAAAAGAATTTTGCATTTCATGTGCTAAATTAAATCTAAGATTGAGTAAATCCTATTTTTATTTACTTTTATTAAGATTCTGTGATGAGTAAATTCCATTTTTTTTTACTAATTTTATTTTTAAAAATGAAGAAAACTCTCCTAGGAAGTAAATGTTTTCTGTGGGTTGAGTTCGAATCCTATGAGAGGGTGATTCAACAGGCAGATACTGGGCTCCTTCTGCTTTTAGTTTGTGGGTGTTTTGGCTTTTGAAAAAATGCAGACTGCACAGGTGGGGAGTCAACACTACCAGCAGAAACCAGAGGGGGTGGGGGTGGGGGTTCAGCAACACACTCCTCCTTCACCAAAACTCACTGGTGGGTGACCAGGCCCAGTAGATATGTCAAAGCTCTAAGCTCCAGTCCCTCAGATGTGAGCGTATAGGAGAGAAGAGATTCTCAAGAGGGGGTGACTGAGATGTAAGAGACCGTTGGGGTGGGGGCTCTCAACCAGAATGACTCACGTCATCTGAAGAGGAATCTGTGTGCTCAGGCTGAGGATGGAAGAGGGGAGGTCTTCAGAGCCTTCAGAAGAGGCCCCAGCAGCGCATAAGCCTGGTTCCTAACTTGATTTCAGACTTAACCTTGGAGGCAACAAACTTTTTGTTGTTGTCTCCTACTATTAACACCCCATTAATAGTTGGGGGCTCTGGGCCTCCAGCAGAATCTCCAACACTTGGAAACTCTGCATAATAAATTTCACAAAAAAAAGTTTATTGGTCCTTGGTGTGAAGACCAGATTAGAAAAAGATTTTTTGCTTTGCTTTAAGTGGAAATAGTTTTTTAAGTCTATAGACAGTAAATGTGCTCACCCCAAGCCTAGAATCCTTAAATGCCTAAAGTAGATTCCCTAGTCTTTGGGAAAAATGGGGAAATGACAGGTTTTAAATATCTAGTTCTGTTTCTTCTAGGCTTTGAAGATGAAGGGAAGGAGCTTAATTGGCTCTGGACTGTCTTGAGGGCGTTTTGATATTCTTTTTATAAGATAGATCGCAAGGAAAATTATCTCATATTGAAATGCAGCTCCCTGGGTCTCAGGTTTTAAAAGCAGCTTCATAGCAACCCCCTCCTGCTTCCCAGGTCTGCCCGACTCACTTCTCTCTCTGCTCTCCAAGTTTCCCTTCATCTTATTTCCATCTCTTCATCATTTGCAGGGGGTTCCCTCTTTATTTGCAAAACCGTCAGAAGGCCCAGGAAGTCTGGAAGAGGAGGAAGCACCCTTTGTCTTTGCCTCTATTTCTCACACTCAGAAAGCAGCTCAAGGAGGACCCTCTCCCTTCTGACTCCCCCACCCTGCCCCATCTCTCCCCTTCTTCCATCTCTGATGCTCCAGCCAAATGCGGGGCTGAGGCAGTCACACATCATTAGGTCCTGATTGCCCTGGCTTCTCAACTCATGACACTTATTCAGAATCATCTCCAGCAGCCTTATCAGACCATAGCCCTGGATTCTGGAGAGGAGGGGAACATTTTGAAATCTCGTTAACTGTGGGCGTCTTCTCTATTAGAAACTCTCTACCATAAAATTGCTTCATTGGGGTATTTCTCAATGTCACAATCTTATGGGCTTGATATTTTCAGGCTGCCTCTCTGCATAGGGAAACATAAGCACGGTCTGATCTGATGTGTTGATAACAAAGCTGTGAAAAAGATCCCTTCACCTTGGCCTCGCTGACTGACGGCTGTCCCTGAAGCTTCTTTGAACAGCATCTGTCTGCTGTGGTTAAGCGCCTGACTGAAATGGCAGGTTTGAGATTCTGTGGGTAAATGAACAATTCCTCTTGGTTCTTTTGCTGGAGGTGCTGATACTTCAAATCACAAAATCCTTTACAAAGGCTAATGTTAAAAGGGAAGGCGATATATAAGAAAAGGATCCGAGTAACAATGCCATTATCACAAATTACAGACTTCTTTGCAATTGTGTTTGATACCAAATTATAGTCTGCCTTCAACTTCCTTTCTGCAGCTGTGAGTTGTTTACTATTTAACCGTGCACCCTTAAATTACAGAGAAGACGGAAAAGCAGCCCTGCTTGGGACATTATCAAAGTTCATCATTACTGCTTTCTTGGGGCGAGATTATGTTCTTTTGGGTTATTAGATAGATTAACGCTTGTATCCAATGCCTGGTTCCTTGAGTAACTTTGAAAGTGGTACAAGAAAAAATCTGGAAAAAATTTCAGAGTTCAAGTCAAATGACAGTGATCTGGAATCTAAAAACCAATGTTTTAACCTTTAAAAAGAACTCAACTTCTTTGTTAATTTCCTTTCAGACATTTCCCAGAATCTGGCAAAGGCAAATTGCAGAAAGGTCAGCCAGATTGCAGTTGGGCAGAAAATCTTATTTATATTGTATTATCACCACTGGCTCCTTAAAAAAATGCAATATTCCACATGCCAGGTAATTGCGAGGACTTGTGGACCTCACAGTGCCCTCTGCAGCCCCTAATGCTGGAGATACCCAGTGGACACCTGCTCTGAGCAGAGTGAGACCAAGACCTTGCTCTTCTGTACATTTCCTGTCAGTCTTTAGATGCCAATGAGTGGGAGTCTACTGATACTCACTCTCATATTCCATTTCTGTCCAGAGGATTCATTCATCTATCACCTTTCCTTGGTGGATACTCCACAAATCCCAACTAGATAATAAACACCTTGAAGGGAAGAATTCTATTTTCTACTTCCTTCCCCACAGGACCGACACTGTCTGATTAATAGAAATCTTTATTGGCATCAATGAGATTTCTGAAGCACTGTACGTTTACAAAGTCATTTCAAGGCTCTATAAAAATAGACTTCTAAAAATCAGGATTCCAGGCTGAGTAATAAATTCAATTAAATTTTGGATTAAAAATGTAATATTGGTCATTTCTTTTGCCAGTTGTTTCCAGGCAATCTTGAACTTGTCAAATAAAAAAGTTTAACCAAAGGACAGTAAGATAAATGACCTTACTCTGAAGACCTAACCCTTGATGGACTCAGCATTATGATGAGAGGCTCCTTAAAGTTCTTTCTCATATTAAGCATCTCTTATGGGGGTTTAGGGAAAAATTGCTCCATGTAGCCAAGAATATAGGATGTGAAGTTGTTTTTCTCAGAATATTTAAAGCCTGAGTTTATGGCTGTGTGATTAAGTAGAAAAAAATCATTTAAACTTTTTGTATTTTGGTTTTCTTTTTTTGTCTCAGAGATAAATATAGTCATGAGAACTGAATACTTCACAGTGAGGCAATGTGTGTGAGGTGACTGACTATTAGACAATAATAAAGATGATTTTTGTCCCTGAGAGACACTGGGAAAGATTTTCCATCATTCAGGAACTTCTTAGACTGAAGGAGCAAGCCACTTAATATTGGGCTATAAGGGGAGAAAATTGAGAATTTAATTACATATGGTAAATTAGCCATTGTTATACAACCTAAAACAAATGGGACAGGGCTGTCAGGGACACTGCCTGGGTCCCCAACAGTGCCAGGAAGTGAGTTCCCTTCTACCTCCCGAAGCCAGCGGGGAATAGATGAAGACTCAGGAATCCAATGCAGTTTTAAAGGCTTTACTTATCACAGGTTCAGGCATAAAAATCCACAATAAGAAAAACCCTGTGCTTAGGATTCCTGGCTAGAACCCCAGCCACTTGTAGGCCAAAATGGCAGCCACCATGTGTAAAGGCCCTGTAAAGAGGAGACAAAGACAAGACTCCCAAGAAGGGTGCGAGCTCACAAAGAGAGAGCCCAAAAGGAGGCGCGAGAGAGGAAGCAGGCTAGTATTATACCCCTGCAGCTCAGGTCTCCCTCCCACTGTTATGGAAAGCAGGGAGGGTCAAATGCCCTCAGGTAATTTCTCCCAGCACCTCACCTAGGCCCTTTTATATACTAATGTCTTGGGCCAAGATCTGCCTGGAAAAGCCTTTCTAAGGTAGAGAAGGGGGTTTCCAAGATGGCTTGTCTCTGTACCAAAGTCTAATACTAGTACCAGTTAAATATTTCTCCAAGCCTTCACAAGTCTCATCTACTTCACGGTAGTTTTGTATTTTAGTTGCCTTTGAGTATATCAGGGAGCCATGCTTGCTTGCTAGGAGGCAAATAGCATTTCTCTCTGATCTAATTACTTAGAGATCCAACGTGGCCAGGCAAATATACTGGTAAGATCTAGCTAGTCCCACGATGATTGTGGTAGCATGGGAGAATATTTATACCAGCTAGTACAGAATACATGGTCAGATAAACTGCCACATTTAGACTACCCCCCTTATCTACGAAGTGATTTGCAGGAGGGCAATTCAGATCAAATGCAGCGGCTCTTAGGAGGAGTCCTGCAACACAGGGCCTGGAGAGATAGCACTGTGAATATGGCACTTGCCTTGCATGTGCTGGCCCAGATTTGATCCCTGGCACCACATATGGTCACCCAGCACCACCAAGAGTGATACCTGAGCACAGAGCCAGGAATAAACCCTGAACACTGTTGGGATTGGTCCAAACCAAAAAAATAAATAAGCAATAAGTAATAAACAAATGAGACAAATTAGGGTTTCAATGCCACACAAAAGATTGGGGACCCAAGGTGTTGGAAAAGGTCTTAGGTGAATGCATGGAAGGAGGGCTGAGTATGCTCCAGCAAGTCCTTTCTCTTGGTCTGTGCTGCCTTCAGATAGCTTCTCCTATCAAAGTTTATTTGAGATTTCTCTAAATAGAGGTAATCTGCAGTCCTT